>JAKUCM010005576.1:0-42467 GCA_023374145.1 Lepidium sativum
GAGAGAGAGAGAGGTTTGTATGTGTTTTGTAGGTTTAAAGGCAATAGTTAGGTAGGTTTTGTGCTCGATTATGTAGGTTTTGTACTCAATTATGTAGGTTAATTCACGTTATGTAGGTTTTGATATGTAGGTTTTGTTATCAGTTTTGTAGGTTTGTGTTCTTTAACATTTTAATGCCTTTTTTTCCTTGCAGCAATGGCGCAGAAGGAATATCCAAGGAGATTGTTCAGCGCAGGCAAAATTGTTGATAGCAAAAAGAGCTTCAATCCTTTTTGTAAGCTCTCAGATTTCAAGCAAATGCGGCTAGCTATTGGTGAAGATGCCTTCGTCAACATACAAGAAAATTTCTCGGTTGGTGTAACGTTAAAATTGACAAAGAGGAAGTATATGTGGGAAGCAAATCTAGTGGATTAATTGCTCTGTAATCAACTTGATGTCAAAAGAATGAATGAGACGTGGGTATTGGTCGGTATCCGCTATTGAGGTTCTCCTTTTATGAGTTTAAGGAGATCTCAGGTCTGCCATGTGATCTGGTTCAGAAAGGAAGCATCCCATGAAGAGTTTTAGGCTGAGTTAAAGATGAATATACTCGAAGATCCGGACTACTACGAACTCACTAAGGTGTTCTAGAGATGCAGGAAGGTTTTGATATGATATGTAGGTTTTGGTACATGACATGTAGGTTTTGGTATGTTAAGTAGGTTTTGATATATTATGTAGGTTTTGGTACACGTTATGTAGGTTTTGTTACACGTAATGTATGTTTTGGTTCATGTTTTGTAGGTTTTGGTTCACGTTTTGTAGGTTTTGGTACAAGTAATGTAGGTTTTGTATACTGTTATGTAGGTTTATTTTGAATGTTTTTGCCGCTTATTTTGTGGAACTAGACATTCGATAAAAGAAGAATGTTAGGCCTCCTTTTCGTTTTGCATGTAGGTATATTGGGTTTGCATTGAGGAAGTTGGATCCCACTTCACACTGCTAAAAGGGTGTTTGATGTGGAGATTTTTCAAAGGTATTTGTGGGGCAAAGATGCCTTTTAATCCTTAATCAGATCCATCAAAAGGGCGTCATACACTAGGTTGACATACACTATACATGATTGTGTTCATGTATTGTTGATATGAGCATTAGAGTACGTTGAATGCCTTGGGAAACTTTATGATTCTCGGAGAGCTGGTGTGGACATATCGCTGCTCCGCTGGGAGATATGCATGGCTAAAGGAAGTTAAGATGTTATCCCACATGATGAGATGCAGAACTCAGAAGACGGAAATGTATGTTGTTTTGATTCATGTTATGTAGGTTTTGATTCCCGTTATGTAGGTTTTGTGCTTTATTATGTAAGTTTTGGTATGTTATGTAAGATTTGTGTTCCGTTATGTAGGTTTTGATACACGTTATGTAGGTTTTGTGCTCTACTATGTAGGTTTTGTGCTCTGTTACGTAGGTTTTGGTATGTTAAGTAGGTTTTGTGCTCTGTTACGTAGGTTTTGAGTCATGTTATGTATGTTTTGTTAAACGCTATATAGATTTTGTTGGTTATATATTATTTGAAATTAAATATTTTTTGCAGATTCTTTTTGTTAAAACCATAGTCCACAAACTGGTGAAAATATTTATTAATGACACTTTCATAATATTTTTTTCTTTTCAAACAAAAAAATAAAACAACCTTATTTGATATAAAAATTAGATTTATAATTCAATTTTTTGAAACTATAAATATAATTAACTCATATTTTTAGAATAATTTAGTAATTCACCGTATTATATATTTTGTCACAAATAATCATTAAGAATCCAAATTAGCATTCTGATGGTGGAAAAAGGAACCATGGGAATGTGGAGTCACATGTTGCAATCATTATGATTAATAACTCTCGACTTTATTAATACTATTTATTAAGAGGCGCGCGATTCCTGAGGGCACATCTCATTGACCAACTTTAATGCAACAACTGTTCCTAAACATCCTTTCACTTCACACCTTGTAATCCAAACACAACTCTCACAATGCCTTGTCAATCTTCAAAACTTTCAGACTTTCATTTCACTAAAACAACAAACATCTTACTTGTCTGAAACATTTCCACTGAAACTTGTGTTCATGCCACTCACAAGACAAACCACTAAGTTACAACAATATAAGAAAGAAAGAGGAAACCTAAACAATTTATCATCTCAATGAAGGGAAAAGAAAACTAAAGAGATGGGTTTAAGCAGAATAAGGTCGATCAAAATGAAGAAGCTGTGAAGCACATTTTGGACAATCCTCAACAATCTTAGGAACCATGAAGTACATGAAACAAGCTTTGCATCCAGCAACTACAAGCACATCTTCATCTTCTTCCTCGTCTTCATCTTCATCTTCTTCTTTTTGATTCTCTCTTGATGATGGAGATGATTCTGATGAAGACTCTTCACTGTCATAATATGAGCTGTCTTCTTCTGAGCACAGTGTTCCATACGATTCACCACTTTCATGACCTGCATTCATCATCTTTCTTGGATCCTCTTTCATTCTCATTCCATTTTTCCAGTTTATGTAGTAAATCTCTCCTGTCTAAACCAAACAAATAAACCCATCTTTATAAAGTATTTCTCCTTTATACTTTTTATATATTATGGCTAATGCCAAAGATAAAGTTTTACTTTTCAAAATTGCTATGTACCTAAATTATATCAAGACAAGAGCTTTGGTCCTAGATCTATCTATATATAAGCAAATGTCTATGTACTTTTTATATATATGTTTATGGAAGTGGGCATTGATTTCATAGACAAATCATTGAAAGAACAACAAAAAAGAGAGATTTATTTGTTTTCTTTAGTTCTTAAAGAGAAAACAGCCTACCTAGGAGATGAAATATTAGCTGAAAATGCATCAGATAGCTATAAAATTTTCTTTATGTTTTTTATTCAAAAGCAAAAATCACAAAACATAGTTTCATCATTCATGGTCAAGCTTTTTAAGCCTGAAACGAAAAACCCTATGAACAAAATATATATACGGTCTGAAACAATTAATGCATCAGAAAGAAACAAAAACGCTATTCAATTCTCCCTGAATGTAGTAAAAAAATGCATTAAATGCAATCCAAAACACGAATAACGACACGAGTTCGAAGTTTCTGTGATTAAATTTAACCTAGCTAGAAAGCAAAAAAAAAAGGAAGAACCTTTATTTGATTATATACCTTGAGATCAAGACACTGTTCCCAGTGACAAGGAAGAGATAAGTGAGAATTGAGCTCCAATGTTCTATCTGAGATCGGAATGTGTTCCTTGCTTGATGATCTTCCAACCCCATCTCCAGCGACTTTCCTTCTGCGATCATTAAGAGTACAATTCCGCATCGATTTCTCTAGAGATTCAGTAATCGCATCCATGTTAGGTGCTTTCATCTTCAAAGGTCGCAGAGAAGAAAGAAGAAGAAAGAAAGAGAGGAAAACAAAAAAAGGAGATTATTCTGATGAGAAAACTGAAGAAGAAGAAAACAAAAAACAGGGTGAGGGGTAATTCCGTAAATTCGGCATGAGATTTGTTGAAAGTGCACGCGCTGATAGAAGAAGCGCGTGTAGATAATTTTGGGTAAAAGAGAAAGTGGACCCGTAAGTGTCAGACACGTAAGAGCTCTCGCACATTTGTTTCATGTCCGTGTTAGTTGAAAACTATTAGGTGTACACGCGCTTAGTAAGCGCGTGTATTTGAAAGCGCCTGTTTTGTGGTATCGATTTAGTGGTCGGTTTTAAAATAAAATATGAGGAGAGAATAAAAGTTTAAACCTTGGGAAGGGTTAAAGTGACAAAACCTGAGAATTTTTGTTTTGAAAGAAGTAAAACTCTGTTATGAAAATATATAATTCACGTAGCTATCGAAAAGAATGCCGGAATTTCCTTTATTCTCTTATTTCGTTTTTTCTTTATTCGTTTTCATTACAAAAACACTTCTGTTTTAATTAACTTGGAGATTCTAAACACAAACTCATAATCTTCCCAACACCCGGAAAAAATCATGTAAAAGTCCATAACCAAATATAAACGAATACTAGTTTCATGTTTGCAGGAAATTGATCTCTTGCTTTGACCAACATAACAACTCTTCTTCAATTAAAAACTACTAAATCAATACCACTTGATCTATGTTACTTCATTTATGTGTATATTAATCATATATATCTTTTCTAGCTAATGCATAACCTATCAGAATTTTGAATGGCATTTGGCACATAAGATATAAAACAGATTAGATCGCTAATTTATTTTTAATTTGATGGTTACATGCTCTACATAGTAGATGTCTAGACTTCGAAAATGAATTGAATCTAGCCATGAATGGTAATATAAAAATTGGCAAAGCCTAATAATGCAGTATGATGCGTGGAGCAAAATAATTGAAGAAGAAATATATATTTAATTTAGAAAAAGAAGTCAACCAAATTATTCTTTATAAGTAGAAAAGGCAAAATGTCAACATTTTAGCTCGTTAGAGTAAAGTATTTTGCGTGGATATAAGCTCTCTCTATCGACCTTTAGATACAATTGTTAATTTTATGAAAATTTTCATAGATCCATTACCGCATAATTAATCTCTTAAATATTAAAGTCAGGACAGAAAAAAAAAGTCAACACTACAAGAAAAAAAATCAATTGCGATGCCATAATACCATCGCAAAATTGAATAAATTTTGCGATGCTCTTGCGATAAAAAATTTGCAATTCAAAAGCGTCGCAAAGATGCGATGTAAAATGAATGTCGCAAATGTGTCGCAGATTGTGCGATGGCTTTGCAATGCTATTGCGACCCATGTAATAACATCGCAACTGTATCGCATGGTTGTGATGTCCTTGCTACACCTTCGTTCCATTGCAATTTGTGCGACATCATTGAGATGATATTGCGTTGGACTTATACAACATCGCAATTCCATAGAAAAATTTCTTTTTTCCCTATTTTTTCACACCAAATCACAAGTAGTAAGAGAGAGAAACTAATGAGGGAAAAAACAATTTTCAAAAAAGAAAATTCTAGAAATAAAAATTGTCGTGTACTAGGAAAATAAGGATGTCGCAGACAATGTTTTCACATTAGTAATTATTACAAAAATGTTACGTAGGAATCAACCAATTCTAATAACATGAACTAAAAAAAATATTGGAAAATTAAGTAAGAATCAATTCTCATAAGCGAACACAAATTTTGAAGATTTAAGTAACATTTTTGTAATAATTACTAATTTCAAAACAATGCTAGCGACGTCTAGACCACCTACATCGATACACCGTAAAATATATGAACCTAGGAAAGTGAAAATCCTTGGAAACCAATGATACATCGATTATCAATCATCCATCTTATTAATAAGTTTTGGTACTCAGGATCAATCTGGAACTTATTCTATAATTCTTTTCATGTATCTTCTCGAAAACTTTAGTTGGGATCGATCAATCGTATACATACAGTACTCGGGATCAATTGGGTTAATATGTATTTCATATATTGGGATAAACCCCGAACTTATTTTATAAGTTCTTTCACGTATCTTTTTTGACAAATCGTTATACTTACCATCTCGAACATTTTTTTTAAAAGATTTTGCGAGGCTATTGCGACGTCAGGAGCTCAAATGTCTCAAGGGTGTTGCAACCGAACTAAATACCTTCTATGCGGTGTGACCATATGCAAGGTTATGTCCTTCGGTACGAATGACTATTTGATACTTATACAACATACTTATTAGCATTTCTCAAGTCTCTGACAAACCCAAAAGTATTTCGACAAATTGTTATACTTAGCATCTCAAACTTTTATTTATATAAAAAAAGGTATTGCGAGGCCCTTGCGACGTCAGGGGCACAAATGTCGCAAGGGTGTCGCAAGTTTGCAACACCGTTCCGACATCCGCGTCCCTGACGTCGCAGGGGCCTCGCAAAACCTTTAAAAACCACTGCATACCCTTTACTTGTTTGAACTAAATACCTTTTATATGGTGTAACCATATGCAAGGTTATGTCCTTTGATACGAATGAATATTCGATACTCATACAACAATCTTATTAGCATTTGTCAAGCCTCTCACAAACTCGAAGGTACTCTGTCAAGTCTTTGACAAACCCGAAGGTATTTTGATTTGTCGGAATACCTTCGGATTTGTCAGATAGTTGACAAATGCTAATAAGTTTGTTGTATGAGTATTGAGTAGTCAATCGTTATACTTAGCATCTCTAACTAATCTCGTCTTTCATCTATAATCTCTATCACCTCTAATCTCTAATCTCTTCTCCTAGCCGCCGCCCAAAGTTCCGTCTTCTCTCTCCACCGCCGGCGTCTTCCTCCTCCTCTCAAGGTAAGTGATTTCTCTCCCTTTTTGTGTTTGGAATCTAGATCTAGGATGTTAGTATTGATCAAGACCTATCAAGCCCACCAAAATTTATATCGGGTCGGGAAAGTCAAGTATCGGGTCGAGAAAACCAAGTATCGGGTCGGAAAACATAGTCAGATGCATGTACCAGAAGCATCAGTTTATCGGGTATGGAGTTTGGTCGTATCGCATGTACCGAACAGAAGGAACAGTCGGGTCGAGACACTCGTACTGCGGTACGTACCCACATGTATCGCGGATATGATATCGGGTCGAGAGTTTGAGAGAAGATGGTCGAGATGATGCTTACCGCGGTACACATCAGTATGTACCGCAGGTAAGAGGTATGTCCGAGGAATCGCTTACCGCGGTACACATCAGTACGTACCGCGAGTAAGAGTTGTGTCCGAGGAATTGTTTACCGCGGTACACATCATACATACCGCATGTAAGAGTTGTGTCTTAGGAATTGCTTACCGTGGTATACATCATTACGTACTGCGGGTAAAAGTTGTGTCCGAGGAATCGTATACCGCGGTACGTACCGCTATGTACAGTGGGTAATCCTTCGGTCCGAGGAACCTCGCAACCCAAATGTCAACGGTAACCTCAAAAGTCAATGGTTACCTCAAAAAAGCCTTTGTCTTCTCCTAAATACTAGTTATGATGACTAGTTAGGATCTAAGGAGGACCAACGGCTCGAAATAGGACCGTTGGAGCTTGTGGAAACGCGTGACCTTCTCTCTCCCAAGAACCAAGGAAGATAGCGATGTGAAGGATGAGAGTGACCTTCCTCGGGATCTCCGCGTTCTCTTTCCTCCTCAAAAACTCAACCCCGACGACTAGGGCTTTTGTAACCTTATGTAGCCTCTATAAATAGGTTGTAAAAGGAAGAACAAAAATGTATGAAAATGGAGACTTTTGATTCTCAATACACTTGACTCTTTTCTCTCAAATCTCTTCAGAGCACAGGCTCATTTCAATCTCTTAATCTCATTTGGTTCTCAATCTCCTTCATTTTCTCTTATTCTCTCATCATCTTCTTCCGCTCGAAAAACTCCATTTTCACTCTCTCAAAAAGCTTGGCTATTAGCCATTGGATAATAGAAAGTCTTTAATGGAACACAACAAAGCATTAGTGATTCCGGTAGTCCTCAAAGGAGGAAATTATCTCGTGTGGGCTAAGACTGCCAAAACGGTTCTATGTGGCTGAGGTCTTTGGAGGCATATCGTAAAAGTGAAGCCGCCAAAGAAATTTATCGACTCTTCGGATGAAGAATCTCAAGCCGAAGAAGAGGAGCTTGATGAAGAAGACAAATGGTATCACGAAGACCAAGTTGTTATAGCCATCATCCAAAACTCACTTGAAACCTCCATCCTTGAAGCCTATTCCTACTGTGAAAGTGTTAAGGAACTATGGGACACCCTCAAAAAGGTATTCGGAGATATTTCAAACTTCACTCGTGTCTTTGAAATTCAAAAAGAGCTTAATGAGCTACGCCAAGATGATGTGGATTTTTCAAAACACTTTGGAACTTGGAGATCTTTTTGGGCCGAATATGATATGCTAAGGCCAAGTACTACCGATCCGGAAACTCTTCAAGAGAGGCGAGAGCAAGACAAGGTCTTTAGTATACTCCTCACCCTCAATCCAGCATTCAACAACTTGATCAAGCATATTCTCCGAGATAAGAAGGTCCCAACACTTGAGGATATATGTTCTCGTCTACATAAAGAGCAAGGATCTTGTGGATTATTTGGAGGAAAGAAGGATCTTCCCTCGGGTAACAAAGAGATGTACAAGAGAGACAATAAAAGGAAAAACTTGGTGTGTGACCATTGCAAATGAACCGGTGACACTAAAGATAAATGTTGGATTCTCCACCCACACCTCAAGCCGGTTAAGTTCCAAAGAGAACATCGAGCTCACCTCAGTCAAGATGCCGAAGATGATCAAAATGCATCAAGTTCATCCACTCACAAGGAAACCACCACAAAGAAATCCGGAGAAGGGACAGCAATGACCTCAAACTTGGGAGATGTGGTGAAGAAATCTGATCTTGATGCACTCATAAAAGCTATAGCCTATCTCAAGGAATCCGGTACCATTTTCTTTACTCATAAACCTAGTAGAGGTCTAATTATAGATTTGGGGGCCTCACATCACATGATAAGTAATCCAAATCTCTTAAGCAATATTGAACCTTCTTTAGGAAATGTAGTAGTAGCTAATGGAGAAAGAGTTCTGATTAAGGGAATAGGTAGCCTAAAAGTCTTTTAAGAAAAATTCAAACGCCTTTTACATGCCTAAGTTCACCTCTAATCTATTATCTGTAAAAAATGCTACTACCGATCTTGATTGCTATGCGATTTTTGGACCTAATGGTGTGTGGTGCCAAGATATTAAAAGTGGGAAGCTCATAGGAAAATGAGAAACCAAGGATGACCTCTATGTTCTCGAAGACTCTCCAACAAATGCATCATTTTTATCTTGTCTTAACTCTAAAGTAGCTAGTGATTTAAATACCGTGTGGCATGCTAGGTTAGGACATCTTCACTCTTGTGCCTTGAGTTTAATTATGCCTAATATTTCGTTTAATAGCTTAAGTTGTGAACCTTGTATCTTGGGTAAACATTGCAAGACCGTTTTTCCAAATTCGAGTACAATATATGAGAAGTGTTTTGATTTAATACATTCGGATTTTTGGAAATCACCATGCATGTCTAGGGATAATCTTAAGTATTTTGTTACATTCATAGATGAGAAATCGAAATATACTTGGGTGACACTTCTCCCTTCTAAAGACCGTGTGTTTGATGCTTTCTTAAATTTCCAAAATTATGTAACTAATCAATTCATATGCTCAAATTATGGTACTTCGATCGGATAATGGTGGAGAATAGACAAGTACAAAATTCAAAGAACACTTACAAAAATCTGGAATAGTGCATCAAACAAGTTGTCTCTACACTCCTCAACAAAACGGAGTGGCGGAAAGAAAGAATATGCACCTTATGGAGGTGGCTAGATCAATGATGTTTCACATTATGGTCCCAAAGAAGTATTGGGGAGATGCGGTGATGGGAGCATGCTATCTTATTAATCGGATACCGACATAGATTCTCCAAGACCGGTCTCCGTTTGAGGTCCTCAATAGTAACAAACCTTTCCTTGATCATTTAAGGGTATTTGGATGCTTGTGTTATGTGTTAATTCCAGGAGAACAAAGGAGCAAGTTGGATGCAAAGAGCACCAAATGCATATTTTCTTGGATACTCACCCACACAAAAGGGGTACAAATGCTATGATCCAACAACCAACCGAACGTTTGTCTCAAGGGATGTCAAGTTTCTTGAGGAACAATGTTACTTCGACAAGATAGAGTGGGAAAGCTTGAAAGACCTTTCCAACTCTACCACGAATCGAGCATCTAGCTTAAGGCACCTAATTGAACATCTCAGACAAGTTAACCCAATGGAAAGGGAAGGAGTTAGCTCGCCTCAAAATGAGGGAGAGGAGACTCCCAATGATACAATACCTCCACCAAATACCTCCGATCATGCTGACAAAAATCCTTCTTATGAAGAAAATGAAGAAGATGAGGAACCTAGAGAGGAAAGACAAGAAGAAACCATAGAGGAAGCTGAACAAGGACCTATACTTAGGAGCACTCAGATTAAGAAAGATCTGTCAAATTGGGTAAACACTAGAGTGTACTACAATAATCAAGCCATTGCTCATCCAATACAAACGGTGTGTTCTCTCAACCTTTTACCGCAAGATCACCGAGTATTTCTCGGTAAAATAGACCAAGAATGCATACCAAAGACGTATGAGGAAGCCAAAGGTATAAAAGAATGGAGTAATGCCATTGATGAAGAAGCAAGTGCTATGGATAGAAACAACACTTGGTTTGAAACAAAGTTGCCTCCGGGGAAGAAGGCTGTGAGCTCAAGATGGATTTTCACTATTAAGTATAAAAGCAATGGGGAGATAGCGAGACATAAGGCAAGACTAGTAGCAAATGGTTTTAGTCAAACCTATGGTGAGGACTACAACGACACATTTGCACTCGTGGCCAAGCTTCATACCGTGAGAGTCATCTTGTCTTTGGCCATCAATCTCTCATGGGAACTTTGGCAAATGGATGTGAAAAACACCTTCCTCCAAGGAGAGCTTGATGAGGAAGTCTACATTCATCCACCTCCTTGACTTGAAAATAAAGTGTCTCCGGGAAATGTCTTGAGACTCCGTAAAGCTATATACGGTCTCAAACAATCCCCAAGAGCATGGTACCATAAGTTAAGCACAACACTCATGAACCGAGAGTTTCAAAGATCGGAAGCCGATCACACACTCTTTACACTCCAAAGTGCTTAAGGTATAGTGGTCATTCTTGTCTATGTAGATGATTTAATCATCTCCGGGAACAACAAAGAAGGTATCTCTTCTATCAAAAATCATCTTAAAGTTGTGTTTGATATAAAAGATCTTGGAGAACTAAAATACTTTCTAGGTCTTGAAATATGCCGTTCTCCGGAAGGCTTATTCATATCCTAAAGAAAGTATACCCATGATTTTTTGAATGAAACATGAAAGTTAGGATGCAAAGCAGCCAATACGTCTCTTGAGGATGGGTATAAGGTTGCGAGAAAGGGGGAGAAAAATGAAGAACCTCCTAAAAATGCAACCCAATATAGACGGCTAGTTGGCAAGCTGATTTATTTGACTAACACAAGACCGGATTTGTGCTTCGCGGTCAATCAAGTGAGCCAGCATATGAAAAATCTACAATTGGAGCATGGTGGAACGCATCCTTCGATATCTTAAAAGATAACCGAGTCAAGATATTTGGATGGGAAGCAATAACAACACCGAAATAGTGGGGTATTGTGATGAGGATTGGGCCAAAGATAGGAATGATAGGAGATTAACAACCGGCTATTGCACCTTCATTGGAGGAAATATGGTGACTTGGTAAACCAAGAAACAAAAGGTTGTTTCATACTCAAGTGCCGAGGCGGAATATAGAGCAATGAAGAAGCTAACCAATGAAGTGATATGGTTGAAGGCTCTTCTCAACGATCTTGGAATTGACTATCCAAATCCTATCACCATGCATTGTGATAATCAAGCCGCCATCCACATAGCATCTAATTCCGTATTTCATGAGAGGACCAAGCACATTGAGGTGGATTGCCACAAAGTAAGGGAGAAATCCGGAAAGGAGTTACCTTACCATGCTTCACAAGAAGTGAAGATTTACAAAAGCCGTGAGTCTTAAGGTATGTGACTGAATATACCCAAAGCTTGGACTCACATATATTACTCGGCCTTGATCAAAGGTCCCCACACTCACGGATTGCATACTCTTTTTCCCTTAGATGAGTTTTATCCCAAGTGGTTTTCTCTCTAAGGTTTTAAATGAGGTGTAAGTCGTGGGTCTTCCAAGATTAACATCCATACTGTGAATAGTTAATCTTGAGGGGGAGTATTGATCAAGACCTATCAAGGCCACCATAATTTATATCGGGTCCAGAAAGTCAAGTATCGGGTCGAGAAAACCAAGTATCGGGTCGGAAAACATAGTCAGATGCATGTACCGAAAGCATCAGTCTATCGGGTCTAGAGTATGGTCATATCCCATGTACCGAACAGAAGGAATAGTTAGGTTGAGACACTCGTACCGCGGTACGTACCCACATGTACCGCATATACGATATCAGGTCGAGAGTTCGAGAGAAGATGGTCGAGACGATGCTTACCGCGGTACACATCAGTACGTACTGCGGGTAAGAGGTATGTCCGAGGAATCGCTTACCGCGATACACATCAGTATGTACCGCGGTTAAGAGTTGTGTCTGAGGAATTGTTTACCGCGGTACACATCAGTACATACCGCGGGTAAGAGTTGTGTCCGAGGAATTGCTTACTGCGGTACACATCAGTACGATCACGAGTAAGAGTTGTGTCTGAGGAATCGTATACCACGGTACGTACCGCTATGTACCGCGGGTAATCCTTCGGTCCGAGGAACCTCGCAACCCAAAAGTCAACAGTAACTTCAAAAGTCAATGGTTACCTCAAAAGTGAATTAAGCCTTGGTCTTCTCCTAAATACTAGTTACGATGACTAGTTAGGATCTAAGGAGGACCATCGGCTAGAAATAGGACTGTTGGAGCTTGTGGAAACGCGTGACCTTCTCTCTCTCCCAAGAACCAAGGAAGATAGCGACGTGAAGGAAGATAGTGACCTTCCTCGGGATCTCCGTGTTCTCTTTCCTCCTCGGCAACTCAACCCCGACGACTAGGGCTTTTGTAACCTTATGTAACATCTATAAATAGGTTGTAATAGGAAGAACAAAAATGTATGAAAATGGAGACTTTCGATTCCCAATACAGTTGACTCTTTTCTCTCAAATCTCTTCATATTTTGATCGATATTCTTATAGTTAGAACTCGAAATCTAGGATCTAAGAACTCGATTTTAGATCTACGATCATAGAACTTGATTTTCAAATTTAGATCTAGCATTTTTAATTTAGAAAACATTTCCATGATTTACTAAACATTTTTTAGATTTACTAAACGTTTTTTGGATTTTCTAAACGTTTTTCGGATTTTTTTTATTTATAAAACGTTTTCTTTGATTTACAAAACACGATTTTTGATTTTAAAAAAAAATTGGAATTATAACATAATTTTCGGATTTATTAATGTTTTTTGGATTTGTTACACTATTTTTGGATTTATAAAAAGATTTCTTTGATCAACAAAAATACTTTCGAATTTACTAAATGTTTGTCAAATTTATTACACAACTTTTTTTTTTTTAGAAAACGTTTTCTTTGAATTACATAACACAATTTTCGGATTTACTAATTTTTTTTTGGATTTATAACATTATTTTTAAATAGAATAAATGTTTCTCGTATTTATTACACTATTTTTGAATTTATAAAATTTTATGTGGATTTAATAGTCTTATAAAACATTTTATTACACTACTCTTGGATTTTGAAAACATTTTTTTAATTTGCAAAACAATTTTCGGATTTACTAATTTTTCAGATATATTACACAATTTTTAGATATTGCAAAAAAAAAAAAAATTATTTCCAAAATTATATTTTGGATTTACAAATTTTTTTTTGAATTTATTCGACTAAATTTGGGTTTTGTATTACTATTTTTATTTTTTCAGATGTCAGCCTTTCATAATCCTTACACTCGATAAATTTCTAATATCGGGAAAATCTCGTCGACCACTCGTGGATCGGGTTCGAGATCTGATCCCTCGACGCCTGGGGCTAGTTTCTCCTCTCAACGATGGTTTTCTCTAGTAGTTGATACTGCACATGCATGTCCCGGCGTGTCCGAGTCTCTGTGGTCTATTCTAGCCAAAAAGGATCCAAAGTTGACTGATGCATTTGCAGAGATCGATACGCGGAAGACCAAGACTCCAGGTCGGGGAATTTGGAACGGTCCGAAAAGTTTTAAATTTTTTGAAAACATTTTTTGGATAATTTTTTTTATTTAATTAATATTGTTTTATTTTTAAGTAATTTTAATAATAATTTTAAATATATATATATTTTTTAAATACCTTCACAAAGATGTCGCAAGGCGGGCCTTGCAGAAACGTCGCAGACGCTGGCGTCGCATGGACGTTGCAAGACTAGGCTTCGCAAGAACATCGCAAGGAAGAGCCTCGCAGATCCGTCACAAAGCTTGGACTCGCATTGGCATTGCAAGTTTTGTTTCTCCTTTGTAATATCTGAGCTTGCAATAGCTTTGTGATGTTTTCTGGACGTCGCAAAGTTTGCGACGTCTCTGCGAAGAATTCATGCTTGCGACATAATGTGTGTCGTCACAAAACCGTTTGAATTCTTTGTTTGCAATGTCTTTGCAAGGCAATCTTCCATTGTAATCTCCCAATTTTCTTTTAGTGCAAGACCATAACCATGCATGTTCCAATTTCATTTCTTAGTTTATGTAACAATTCACGAAAAAGGCCAATAAAATAAAATAAAAATAAAATTATAAGCCAAAGTATAGAAGAAGATGTGAAATATAGAGTAGGTACAAACATGAAGCAATGCTATATTGGTGTAAGCTGTAGTAAGGTTGATAAAGATATTAGGTACATTCATGTTTATGTAACTTATACGTACATACATGCAAAGATAACTAATTAATTTTTGTTTTAATGGAAAAATACAAAAGAAAATAAAAAAAGCTTGGTGGGGAGAAGGAATTATGATAGAATAATATAGATGAATATATAGTAATTACATATTAGCGGTAGAAAAATGGAATAAAGGTATTGTCTGGAGGAAAAAGACGTTTCTGTAAATAAAAATAAAAAGAGTGAAAGAGAGAAGTGGAAAGGGGAATCTGTAGGAATTCCAATCCAGAAAATGAGATTTTGTTATTTTTCATCAAATAATAAAAATGTAATAAAAGAATTAATGTGAGTTGTAAAAATACAGAAAGAGAGACAATGGAGCTGAAGAAGGGAATCTCTGAAGAGAGACAGAGATGTTTCAGATCGAAAGAGACGCCAAGTCTCTCTCTCCCTTCTCCTTCTTTTTCGATTCCTTTTTCCATTTTTACAATACTATATTCTTATATTTTTACTTTTTGGAATATTAAAAAAGAAAAAAGAACTGAATTATAAATATGTAATCTTGTTTGTGTAGTATTTATGGTTAAATTTCTTTTTGCTGCTCATGTCAAATGATTTTCTTCTTTTAAAGATTGAATTGTGTCAATTTGTTTTGTTAACGAATTTATGTCTTGGTATAACTTATTTGTTAAGAAGAAAATGAGATACAATCTCGTACACAACATGAACCAAATATCTTGTTTTAAATATTTCAAACAACAGCTTCCAATAATAAGTAGAGTGCATGAAACATTCGGATAAAAACGTGAGAACGCTGATGACTTAACTCACAAAGGCCTCTCGTTATCTGATTATTTTATGGGCTTTATACTTGGGCTTTTCAGAAACATTCACTCAAAAGCCTTTTACATGAATCTCGACTTCTTTTGTTTAATTATATAAACCGTCACTCTCTTTTTTTAGGTTCCGATTCAAAAATTAAATCATACCAATCCTAAACCGGTTTAATTTGGTTACACAGTTGATTTAGTTTTGATTTTATGGGTTAAGTTTGGTTTAATATTTTTGTCTATTACAAAAAGACTTTATCGTTTCCTTCTAATTTTGGTATAAGTTTGGTTCCATTTTCTCTAATTCCAATTTCCAATAATAAAAATCCCATTTCCAAAAGAGGATTGTAACTAACCAGTTTGGAAAATTACTCCAATACTAACTCCAAGAAGCATACATAAGTTTTACATAAGGATCAACGATGATAGAGATTCTGTTTATGACTGTGGGAATCACGGTAACGAGATCAATTATTCTCTTATTGCAAACTCATAAGTATTCTTTTCTGCTAATGTCTACGCAATTAGATAACCCTAGAACAAAAAACAGACAAGCGAATGTAAATAATTACCCAACCAAAAGGCTTCTTATTTTTGAGTGGTCAATGTCAGTCCGATTTTCATGCTTTAGCACAAGTCTAAGTCCAGAAATATTGTTGATGTAAACCGCAGCAGCTGAAGATGTGTATATCACATTCACACGCTTGATCTATTTCGATTTTAAGCAAGATTTCAACACATTGAGTACTCCTTGTATCGCAGACTTTATCACTGTCTTTCTTTTGTTTGAAACATTAACAAGAATAGCTGAAAATGTTCCTGTCAAGAGTTAATAATTAATGTCAGCAGAGTTTGTTTAAACAAACCTCAGGATCTTCTTATGGAAAGTTTATTGGCGTTGCGACATGGAAGATGTATCAACATCCTGAGTGTAAGAATTTGAGATTAATGTATCAAGAATAATGAGTTGAAAACCGAGAGGGAAATAGAATAGAGAGTAAAGAGATTTTCATTGATTCAACTCTTGTCTTTTTACATTCAAACACAAGGTCTTTATATAGACAAACCAAAGGAAGAGGAAGCTTTAGGCTACTAGCTGTTTTTGGGAGAGAGAGAAAGAGAAAGTGGTCCTGGGGTGAAAGTGACATCTCGGTCCTTGATCCGAGGAGGCACATGTCTTCTCTTCCCTTCAACGGCTCTATGAGACCACCGAGGTCCCACCTTAGTCAAAGATGTGGTCATTGGTTTACACGAGTTCCATAGGTCGCTTTCACACATCGGATCCCGAGAAAATATCTTCTTCGGGTTAGCTGGGCATCGGAAGAATCCGCCCTGATGGTGTCATGAGCTAGGGGCTCCCACCCCCCTTCGATATTTTTGAAGAGTGGTGTACCGCGCTCCAAAACCTTCCGTCCCACGGGTAGTACCTTCCATCCCGCGGTACCCTGCACCCCGATGCTGAACTATTCTTGGGAACTTGCGCCCCAATTGACTTGCGACCCACGATATCTTGCATCACACGATATCTCTTTTCCCTTTTTTATTTATATTGATCAATACTGAGAATGAAGAATCCAAACTCTGCCTTGAATATGATAAGGTCTTCGAGTTCTCACTGTGGCTTAAGGTGAGCTATTTCTTCTCATTTTCTACCATTTCAGAACCAACATAACAACCATAAAACATTCAAAATGACTTGCAAAAAGAGTGGAGAAGAAGAAAGTAAAGAAACGGGGATCTCCAACTGTGGTGTTAACATTGTAGCCAAGCCAATGCTTTATGAGAATAGAGCCTAAGTTTCCTGCACCACCGATGACACAAGCCTTCTTGGTTCTGGTGGAAATAAGAGTCTGATCCATGATTGTATTCTGGTTTTGTTGTTGAGTTTAGGGTCTTGATACTTTTATATAGAAAGTAAGAATAAGCCTTTGATCATTTGGTCAAACCACAGATCGATAAACGACTGTTGAAAAGGAGCACGTGATCTTTGAAGTTAACAATTTGTCTTCACCTAAGAATCTCACTAAAAGACTCAAAACTCTATTGATTATCGCTCTTTTGTTATGCTGTTCTGATCTCAGAAAGGACTACAGAAGAGATAAATTTTAATCGAACCAAAGGTTATGCTTAATCAACCATATTTTGCTTCTGCACAAAGAACTCATAGAGAGTCTTGTACTTAATTCCAACAAAACCTATCCGTTTGTTCCAACATAACTTGGTACGAGCTCCTAAATTGCCTCAAGCTACAAATCCAAAATAATAGTTTCAAAAGGATATACTCAGACCGCAAAAGCATTCCCATTTAAAAACCGGTAAATCCAGATATCTGATGGTTTGTTCTTCGATGCTTCGATTATCATAGCTGTAACCTCATGCACAAAGCCACTTTTCTCCAACGCGAACTGAAATTCCTTAGCTTGTAACTGCTTCCACTTCTCTTCAATCTTCTTCTTCTCCTCAACAGGAACCAAGGTCCACTTTTGTTTCACAAAATCTTCATCAACTCCATAAGAAGCTATGGACTGTTGGAAGGAAAACTATTGTAGAAGTGATGGAGAAAGTATTTAAGAGAAAGTGTTTGGAGAATTTTGAAGAGGATAAATGATTTTAGAAGAAGCTTTTTATTATTTAAAAGGATTTCTTATTTCTTGGATGATTTCAAATGGTAAGGGAGAGGAGGTATTTATAGCCTCCAAAGTACAAAATATATAGAATATTTTAATCCTAAATCTAGAGAGTTCTACTAATATTTTATTATAATAATCTAGATAAATGTGTAGATATTTCTCTCAAATTCTCTAGAACATTCAAAAGAGGTTGAGCTTTAGATACTTCTAAATAATGGATCAAGAAATGGGTTTAGCCCAATATAAGTTAATTGGATTTTACCCAACATTAACTTGATCCAAAATCAAGTTTATATTCTCAACACCCCCTCTTAAACTTGATTTTGCTACTCCAAGCATACTCCGCATCTTGATAAAGTCTTCCCGCTTAAGAGGTTTGGTGAAGATGTCTGCCACTTGATCATTTGTCTTCACATATTCCAATTGCACATCCTTCTTGGAAACACACTCTCGAATGTAGTGATAACGAGTGTCAATATGCTTACTCCGATCATGAAACACTGGGTTCTTCGCCAAAGCTATAGCCGACTTGTTATCCACAAAAATCTTTGTTGGCTCCTCTTGTTGAAAGTTTAGCTCCTTTAGTAAGTTCCACAACCATATAGCATGGCAAACACATGAAATAGCCGCTACATACTCCGCTTCACAAGTAGAAAGGGTGACAATCGGTTGCTTCTTTGACACCCATGTAAGAGCCTTATCTCCAATGTAGAACACAAAACCACTTGTGCTTTTTCGATCGTCTATGTCTCCACTTCAATCGCTATCACTATATCCAACAAGCTTGTAATTATTAGAAACGGAGTAATAAAGACCAAAATCTGTGGTACCCTTGATATAACGAAGAATCCTCTTTGCTGCTTTAAAATGAGTAGTAGTTGGATGCTCCATGTATCGACTCACAACTCCGACTGCATATAAGATGTCAGGTCTTGTGCACGTCAAGTAGCGTAAACTCCCAACTAAGCTCTTATAGATTGTTGGATCGATACTCTCTCCTTCTTCGTGCTTTGATAACTTGGTTCCACATTCCATTGGCGTACAAACTGGATTTGAGTCATCCATCTTAAATTTCTTAAGAACCTCTTTTTCATAGGCTTCTTGAGTGATGAATATTCCATCATCGTCTTGCTTTACTTCAATTCCAAGATAGTAAGACATTAGTCCAATGTCTGTCATCTCAAACTCCTTTATCATCTCCATCTTGAATTTCTCGAACATACTTGGATTGTTTCCTGTGAATATCAAGTCATCTACATATAAGCATGCAATCAATATATCATTGTTTTGAGTTTTAATATAAAGTGCATGCTCATATGTACACTTGATGAAGTCCTTCTCTTTGAAGTACTTATCAATCCGAGTATTCCAGGCTCTTGGGGATTGTTTTAATCCGTATAGCGCCTTCTTCAACCTTAAGACTTTATCTTCTTCTCCCTTGATAATGAAACATTGTGGTTGCTCAATATAGACTTCTTCATTCAGATCACCATTTAAGAAGGCTGACTTGACATCCATTTGATGTATTCTCCATTTGTTTTGAGCCGCCAATGAAATGATTAGTCTAACAGTTTCTAAGCGAGCAACTGGAGCGAATACCTCATCATAGTCAATTCCTGCTATTTGACTATAGCCTTTTGCCACCAATCTTGCTTTGTATCTTTCAATTTCTCCTTTAGCATTCTTTTTTGCTTTGTACACCCACTTCAGACCGATTGCTTTGTGCCCATTTGGAAGTGAAGCTAACTCCCATGTGTCATTCTTCTGTATCGACTTGATTTCCTCCTCCATTGCATTCCTCCATGTCTTCTTTTCTTGAGCTTCTTTGAAATTTATAGGCTCGCAATCCGCAAATAGACAAAATAAGGTAAGATTGTCTTGATTTTCGGTTACCTCGTAAAGTTCTTGTAGACTTCTGAAACGTGCAATCCCTTGGCTTGGACTTTCATCTTCATGAGAGCTTGTAGTTGTTGAAATTGGTGGTGTAACGTGATCTTCTCTTGGTTGCTCCAAAGTCTCTTCTTCAAAAGAAGGAAAAAATTGTACTCTTCATCATTTGAACTCCATTCCCATTCTCCTTCTTCATCAAAAATGACATTTCGACTTATGATTGTCTTCTTTGTATCCGGATTGTAGAGCTTGTAACCTTTGGAGATGGCATCATATCCAATGAATATGTACTTCTCACTTTTGTCGTCTAGTTTGCTTCGCCTTTCATCTGGTACATGAGCGTGAGCAAGGCTTCCAAAGACTCTTAGATGTGAAACGCCGGGCTTTCTTCCACTCCAAGTTTCTTGTGGTGTCTTTTCTAAAATGGTTCTTGTCGGAGATCGGTTTGATATGTAGACTGCACATGCTACTGCTTCTGCCCAAAACTCCTTTGGTAGTTTCTTACTTTTGAGCATGCTTCTTGCCATATCAAGAATTGTTCTATTTTTTCTTTCCGCTACTCCATTTTGTTGAGGGGATCTTGGAACCGTCAATTGTCTTCTAATGCCATTGTCTTCACAATACTTCAAAAACTCCTTAGAAGTGAACTCTCCTCCACGATCAGATCTCATGGCTTTGATGACAAGACCACTTTCCTTCTCGACTTGGGCTTTAAACTTTTTAAAGTTTTCGAACACCTCGGATTTTTCCTTCAAAAAGTAAACCCATGTTTTCTTGAAAAATCATCAATAAAGAGAAGGAAGTAGTTACTTTTACCAAGTGATTTTGGCTTGAATGGACCACAAACATCTGTGTGGATAAGTTCCAACGGCTTCCTAGCTCTTGTATCTGACTCCTTTGGAAAACTAGTTTTGAATTGTTTTCCAAGTAAACACCCTTCACACACTTGATTTGGATGGTTGAGACAAGGCAATCCTCTCACCATTTCTTTCTTGGAAAGTAGCTTTAAACTTCCAAAATTTAGATGCCCGAATCGAAGATGCCAAAGCCAAGAATCCTCCTTATAACACATCTTGAGACATTGTGCGATGTCACTTTGAATGTTAAGAATAAACATTATATTCTTTGTCATTGGCACCTTGGTAATGAGATTGTTGGCATTGTCTCTTAAAGAAAGGTTATTGTCCTTGAGTCGAATGTCATAACCTTTCTCTACAAGTTGTCCTAGACTTAAGATGTTGGTCTTCATACTTGGGATGTAGTAGACATTGGATATAAATTGATGATCTCCATTCTTTAATCGAATAAGAATATTTCCTTTACCTTTTACCTCCATTTTTGATTCATCTCCCAAAGCTACGTTTCCTTTCACCGACTCATCAAGCTCCGTGAACATGCTTCTTTTTCCACACATATGATTACTTGCTCCACTATCAAGGTACCACTTGTGAATCTCATCTCGTTCATCTTTCTTATAAGCCATCAATAGCATATCTCCTTTATGACTTATTTCTTCAACGTAGTTGGACCTCTCTTCAACTTTTTTGTTGATTGAAGCCTTACATTCGGAAGCATAGTGTCCAAACTTTTTGCAATTGTAACATTTAAGACTTGACTTATCATACCTTGATTTCATAGATTCTCGTCCACGACCTCTTGATGAGCTTCCTCCTCTTTGATTAGAGTTTTCTTCATATGGTCTCCAATTTCTTCCATATCCACCACGACCTCTTCCTTGAAATTGACCGCCACTTTGTCTTAGATGATTTCGGCCAGTTTCTTGATTGATTTGCAACTAAGAACTTGCTCCACGATATCTTCTTTCTTCTTCTTCTTTTCTTCATATGCTTGTAATGATCCAAGAAGTTCCTCTATCGTCATAGCCTTTTGTCTCTTCTATGACGGTAACTATATGCTCGAACTTTGGAACCAACGATCTAAGAACTTTCTCCATGATTCTCACATCCTCTAGCTTCTCACCATTTCTTTTTAGATTATTAGTTACCATCAAAACTCTTGAAAAATACTTCGACACAAGTTCTCCTTCCTTCATTTGTAATGCTTCAAATTCTCCTCTTAGAGTTTGAAGATGTACCTTCTTTACTTGATCGACACCTTTGTATGAAGTACGAAGCTTTTCCCGTGCTTGCTTTGCTGTCTTTGCTTCAGCAACTTTCTCGAACGTATCTTCATCTAATCCTTGATAGATTAGACAGCGAGCCTTCTTGTCTCTCTTCCTTGAATCTCTTAAACTATCCTTTTGAGTTTGAGATAGACTACCTTCATTCTCCAGTTTGATGTACCCTTTCTCGACGACTTCCCATGCATCATGTGCTCCTAAGATAGCCGTCATCCTTAAACTCCAAGTATCATAGTTGTTCTTTGTGAGCATCAGAACTTGGAAGGGAACACCATTACTTGTCATCTTCTTAAAAAATCTTCTAGCTCTGATACCAGTTTGTTGGAAGGAAAACTATTGTAGAAGTGATGGAGAAAGTATTTAAGAAAAAGTGTTTGGAGAATTTTAAAGAGGATAAATGATTTTAGAAGAAGCTTTTTATTATTTAAGGGGATTTCTTATTTCTTGGATGATTTCAAATGGTAAGGGAGAGGATGTATTTATAGCCTCCAAAGTACAAAATATATAGAATATTTTAATCATAAATCTAGAGAGTTCTACTAATATTTTATTATAATAATCTAGATAAATGTGTAGATATTTCTCTCAAATTCTCTAGAACATTCAAAAGAGGTTGAGCTTTAGATACTTCTAGATAATGGATCAAGAAATGGGTTTAGCCCAATATAAGTTAATTGGATTTTACCCAACATTAACTTGATCCAAAATCAAGTTTATATTCTCAACATGGACTGGACAAGAAAGGACTCTGCAAACCAATCAGAGTTTGCCAAACCTCCTCCATGACTCGACACCTTGGTTTGCACCATTTTTGACTTCATTGCCAAAAAAATTCTTCTTAAAGCTCCTAATCTTATCCATGAATTGGTTTTTACTTACCTCAAAGGTGATAAATTTCTTGACGGAATCGTAAAACTCATTTGTGTCATCATACGGAGGCTTTCCTGTATCAGCTTTGAAATCAATCATTCCTCTTAAAAACAGATATTTCATCGTCTTCGGTCCATATTCTTTGAAAAGCATGTTTCTTTATACTTTCTCCTTCTCTACTACATAATTACCTTTCCCTTAGCTCGTTTCGTGGAATTGTCTTCCTTCGAAGGAGACCTTTCACTCGCTGGCCGTTTCGTCCATGATTTCGCTGGTGGTAAAGCAACAGATGATGTCAAATCCTCCTTACTCGGCTTTCCGGCGAATACAGCCGCGACAGAGACGCTTTTGGCAGATTTCGAAAGATTCCTGTCTGATTTAGTATCCGAGCCAATCTGAGTCAGATGCAGCTTCTTCACCGGAGAGGCTTTTTTTGTAGGTTTTTGCTAGATTCTTAATTTGATGAAGAATTGCAGATTTTGAATGTTGAACTTCATCATTGAAACGGTTTTGTTGTTTCTTAGACCACCTTCAGTGTGATGAAATATAATTAAAGTTAAGTATATTTTATAAGTTAGTTATATATGTAAACAGTCATATTTGTATAGTTGTGTCTCTTAGATTAACACATGTTAAATACATTTGTTTTTTTGTTGTATAAGGAGATGTAATGATCAATCCAAATGTAATACACATTCTCGTTACTAAGAAAACAGAGTTCGATTGAAAAACAGAACAACAAAACAGAACGGAGTTTTTAATTGAGAGTGAAAATCAACATGGTATCAGAGCTTCTCGATTAAAAGGACAAAAATAGAAAGCACAAAAAACACATCTAAAGAAACTGATCGTATACATTTAGCAAAAAATTAAGCCAAGACGATGCAAGGTTCTTCAAATCAAGTAATCCGTATATTCGATGGGGAGAAGTACGATTTCTGGAGTATTAAGATGAAAACAATTCTTAAAACCAGAAAACTATGGTCTGTGGTAGAAGGAGTGCCGGCTGAACCGGTGCAAGATCAACAACTCCAGAAACCGCTAGGACAAAGTTGCTTAGAGAAGAAGCAATCGCAAATGATACTTCATCATTACAAATTTTGCAAACTACTGTAACAGATCAGATATTCTCACGAATTGCGGCAGCGATGACGTCAAAGGAAGCATGGGATACATATGAAGGATCCCCACAAGTTCGGTTTATCAAACTTCAAGCATTGCATAAAGAGTACGAAAATCTGAAAATGTACGATGGAGAAAACATTAAATCATTCACCGATAAGTTGATTGTTTTGGAGAATCAATTGACTTATCATGGAGAAAAGAAATAAAAATTCTCAATTTGTACATAAGATACTTATTTCTCTCCTAGCCAAATTCGATAGCATTGTCAGTGTTTTGGAACAAACTCGCGACTTGGATTCATTAACAACGACATAGCTAATCGGTATTTTGAAAGCACATGACGCAAGGCTGTCTGCAAGAGATGAAAGCACAAATGAAGGAGCATTCAATGCTCACAAAAAGGCAAAAAAAACCGGTTCTAAACAAGACATCACTAGAAGCCGTGAGAATCAAGGCAAGAGGTGGTGTGAGTATTGTAAGAGAAGCAACCACACAAACGAAGAGTGTTGGAAGAAACCGAAGGAGAACGATCAAGGCAAGAATAAAAAGAGTAACATTAAGTGTTACAATTGTGGTAGGATCGGCCAGTACTTAAACAAGTGTCGCTCAAAGAAGAAAGAAAGGGCACACATGAATTTTGAAGAAGAAGACTCAATTGATAAAGATCACATGCTGTTTAGCGCAAGTGAAGTAAAATGAGCAACATCAAAGGAAGATGTTTGGTTAGTAGATAGTGGATGCACTAACCATATGACTAAGGAGGAGGGATACTTCTCTAAAATCGATAAAAGTGTAAAAATTCCAATCAAAGTTGGTAATGGAGAAATTGTCATGATAGCCGGTAAAAGAGATAATACTGTCATGAAAAACAAAGGCAAGAAGATCATTCAAAACGTGTTCTTGGTACCTGGATTGGAGAAGAATCTATTGAGTGTTCCTCAAATAATCTCAAGTGGTTATCAAGTGATTTTTGAAGACAAGCAATGTATCATACTTGATGCAAAAGGCAAGTTGATAATGGAGATTCCAATGAGTCACAAAAGTTTCAAAATCAATTTGAAAGCAGTTCAAGAGGAAGCCATGAATGCAAGTGATCAAGACAAAGAGTAGATATGGCACAAACGGTTTGGCCATGTAGGCAATAAACGATTGCAACAAATGCAAGACAAAAACTTGGTAAATGGGTTACCGAAATTCAAAGTCAACAATGAAGTATGTGAGGCGTGTAATCTTGGAAAGCAATCACGGAAAAGCTTTCCAAAAGAATCTCAAACAAAAACAAAAGAGAAGCTTGAGATTGTGTCTACAGATGTGTGCGGACCTATGCAACACAAATTCTTCGATGATAGCCGGTACTTTATATTATTTTTAGATGATTATACTCACATGTGTTGGGTATATTTTTTGAAACAAAAATCAGAAACCTTCTTAACATTTAAGAAGTTCAAGGCCATGATATAAAAGCAATCTGGTTGTGTTATTAAGACATTAAAATCAGATGGTGGTGGTGAATTTACTTCACAAGAATTCAACAAATTCTGTGAAGAAGAAGGAATTAATAGGCAAGTCACTTTACCTTACTCTCTACAACAAAAAGGTGCACCAGAGAGGAAGAATAGATCCTTGGTGGAAATGGCAAGATCAATGATTGTGGAACAAGGTTTACCGCTTAAGTTATAGGCAGAAGCGATATATACCTCGATTTACATTCAAAACTGCCTTCCATCAATGGCAATTGAGGATGATGTGACGCCTATAGAGAAGTGGTATGGACACAAGCCAAACGTGTCTCATTTGAAGATATATGGTATTGATCAAGACCTATCAAGGCCATCAAAATACATATCGGGTCATAAAAAGAGCATCGGGTCGTGGAAAAGAGTATCGGGTCGAGAAAGGCAGTCGGAACACCTTACCGGAACCACCAGACCATCAGGACGTGAAACACGGACCGCGGGAAGGATTTTATGCACCCCTGCTTGTGGTCAACGCGCGGACCGGAAAAGTCAATGCACAGACCCAGCATGTACCGCAGGAAGATTTATGTTCGAGGGAAACTCGTACCGCGGTATATCGCAGTACGTACCGCGGGAAGGATTTTGTCCGAGAGGCAACTCGTACCGTGGTACATCGCAGTACGTACCATGGGAAGGATTTTGTCCGAGGACCATGTACCGCGGGTGCTGAAATGATCGGGTCAACGCGGTACACAAAAAGTCAACGTTTTTTCAAACGTTGAATGTGATGCCTAGGAACTTTTGGATCCGTTTGGGAAGCTTAGTTATGGTTCCATTAGACCCTAACTAAGTAGAGATGGCCGTTAGAAGTGTGGGGACCAGTTGAGTCGCTTTGTCAAAGACGAGGACGTGTGGAAGCCGAGGCGAAAGCGACATGCCGCAAAGACCGATGGAGCATACGACCCGAGGTGACAGCGACAGGTCTCGGGATCTCCAAAGTCTCTCTCCTCTCCAACGGTCACTTAGGCGGAGGGCTTTACTCCTTCTCTTCCATGTATCACGTATATACATGTAATGCGAAAAAGTTTTTAAGTAATGAGAATGACATACTTTCACACTTTGAATTTTCATCTTTTATTCTTCACTTCCGCATAAATGTTCTTATAAAATCTTACATGGTATCAGAGCTTCGGCTCATTGATTCTATCCATTCTCAATCTCCTTAATATCATTCTCTTTGATCTCGTCATTCTCTCCTAGGTCTCAAAATCTCTTCGCGTTTCTCATCATCTTCCTAATCTTAAATCTCTATCTTTTCTCTTAAAATCTTTGCTATTAGCCGTTGGATAATAACAAGTCTTCCATGGAACACAACAAAGCTTTGGTGATTCCAATAATCCTCAAAGGAGGAAATTATTTTGTGTGGGCAAGAACCGCAAAAACGGTCCTTTGTGGTCGAGGTTTTTGGAGACACATTGTGAAAGGAAAACCACTCAAAAAGGTGGTCGATACTTCGGATGAAGAGGAGTCTCAAGCCGGAGAAGAGGAGCTTGATGAAGAAGACAAATGGTACCAAGAAGACCAAGTTGTCATAGCCATCATTCATAACTCACTCGAAACTTCCATTCTTGAATCCTATTTGTACTGTGAGAGTGCAAAAGAACTATGGGACACTCTCAAGAAAGTGTTTAGAGATATTTCAAATTTTACCCGAGTATTTGAAATTCAAAAGGAGCTCAATGAGCTTAAGCAAGAAGAGGCTGAATTTTCAAAGCACTTTGGAACATGGAGGTCTCTTTGGGAGGAGTATGACATGCTAAGGCCTAGCACAACTGATCCAAAAATTATTCAAGAAAGAAAGGAGCAAGACAAGGTGTTTAGCTTACTTCTTACACTTAATCTAATATTCAATGACTTGATTAAGCACATCCTTAGAGACAAGAAGCTCCCGACACTTGAAGAAATTTGTTCCCGACTCCACAAGGAGCAAGGCTCATGCGGTTTGTTCGGTGAAAGAAGGGAACTTCCCTCGGGAAATAAGGCAATATACAAACGTCGATGACAAGAAGAGGAGCTTAATATGTGACCATTGCAAGAGAACCGACCATTCCAAAGACAAATGTTGGAATTCCAAAAGGAGCCTAAGGTCAATCTAAGCCAAGAAGTCGAGGTGGATAAAGGAGCTTCAAGTTCATCCGGATCTAAGGACACTTTTGCAAAGAATCATAGAGAAGGAACAGCCTTGAACTCAGCCCTAAGTGAGATGGTGAAAAAGTCGGATATTAAAGCACTCATCAAGGCTATAGCCTCCCTAAAAGAGTCTGGTATCACTCTCTATTCTCATAAACCTAGAAATGATATAGTCATAGATTCGGGAGCCTCCCACCATATGATTAGCAATCAAAACCTCATAAGGAATATTGAACCCGCTCTAGGGAATGTCATAGTAGCAAATGGTGAAAAGGTTCCGATAATTGGCATAGGTAGCTTAAAATTATTTGATAAACATTCGAAAGCATTTTATATGCCAAAATTCACATCAAACTTACTATCCGTAAAAAGAGCAACTAGTGATTTAAATTGTTATGCAATTTTGGGCCTAATGATGTGTGGTCTCAGGATATTAAGAGTGGAAAGCTGATAGGAAAAGGAAAAGCCAAAGACGATCTCTATTATACTCTTTTATCTTGTCTTACCTCTAAAGTTGCTAGTTGTTTTAATGCTATTTGGCATGCTAGATTAGGACATCCACACTCTAGTGATCTTAAGTTAATGATGCCTAATATTTCATTTGATATTTTAAATTGTGAAGCATGTATTTTGGGTAAATATTGCAAGATGGTTTTTCCGAATTCAAGTACCATATATGAAAATTGCTTTCACCTAATACACTCGGATGTTTGGACTTCTCCATGCATATCTAGGGATAACTTGAAATATTTTGTTACATTTATTGATGAAAAATCCAAATACACTTGGGTCACTCTTCTTCATACTAAAGATCGAGTATTTGATGCGTTCATAAACTTTCAAAATTATGTAACTAATCATTTTAATGTCAAAATTAAGGTACTCCGGTCGGATAATGGTGGAGAATACACAAGTTCAAAATTTAAAGAGCACCTAAATAAATCCGGAATTGTTCATCAAACAAGTTGTCCGTATACTCCTCAACAAAATGGAGTAGCGGAACGCAAGAATAGACACCTCATGGAGGTTGCAAGATCGATGATGTTCCGAATGAAAGTACCAAAGAAGTTTTGGGGAGATGTTGTCATGGCTGCTTGTTACATCATCAATAGGATCCCAACAAGGATTCTCCAAGATGTTTCATCATTTGAGGTACTAAATGGAACTAAACCTTTTCTTGAACACTTAAAAGTGTTTGGGTGTTTGTTCTTTGTGTTAATCCCAGGGGAACAAAGGAGCAAGCTAGATGCTAATAACACTAAGTGCATCTTCCTTGGATACTCACCCACACAAAAGGGTTACAAATGTTACGACCCGACAACAAATCGGACATTTGTCTCTAGGGATGTCAAGTTCCTTGAGGAACAAGGATACTTCAAAAAAATTGATTGGGAAAGCTTGAGAGACCTATCCAACTCTACCTCGGATAGAACCACTAGTCTAAGATACCTACTGGAACATCTCGGCCATGGAATACCAAAGGAACAAGAGAGCGATGTTCCGAGCCAACTGGTTGAGGAGAAAGCATCCGAGGAGCTTCCAAACTTGCCTATGGCTCAGCCACATTCCCCACTAGCCTCACATCCAGAGGATCATGATCACATTGAGCAGGAACAAAGGGAAGAAACTTCCCGAATAGAGGAAGCATTGGAGGAAGAAGTTCAAAAACTAATCCTTTGCCGAAGCACTCGGGTCAGACAAATGGAAGAAACTTCCGAGATGGAGGGAGCATTGGAGGAAGAATTTCAAAGACCAATCCTCCGCCGAAGCACTTGGGTCAGACAAAATCCTCGTGTGTACTATAACAACCACTATGTGGCTCATCCTATTCAAGCAGTGTGTTCCCTTAACCTTCTACCGATGGATCATTGGGCCTTTGGCAGCAAACTTAAGCTAGAACAAATACCAAAAATGTATGATGAAGCCAATAAGATAAAAGTTTGGAGTGATGTTGTTGAAGATGAGGCAAATTCTATGCAACGAAACAACACTTGGTTAAGCAAAGCTACCTCCGGGAAAGAAAGCGGTGAGATCTAGGTGGATATTTACCATAAAATACAAAAGCAATGGAGATATTGAAAGATACAAGGCTCGCCTAGTAGCTCGGGGATTTAGTCAAACATATGGTGAGGACTACAATGACACTTTTGCACATGTGGCAAAGCTTCATACCGTTCGGGTTATACTCTCCATAGCTACCAATCTCTCTTGGGAACTTTGGCAAATGGATGTGAAAAACGCTTTCCTCCAAGGAGAGCTAGAGAGAGGTATATATGCATCCACCACCGGGTCTTGAAGGACATGTAGCTCCGAAAAATGTCCTCCGACTCCGCAAAGCAATATATGGTTTTAAACAATCCCCGAGAGCATGGTACCACAAGTTGAGTACAACTCTCATGAACCGGGGATTCAAGAGATCTGAGGCGGATCACACATTGCTCACTCTCCAAAGCCCTAAGGTATTGTGGTCATACTTGTCTATGTAAACGATCTAATCATCTCCGGAGACATTAAGGAAGGTATCTCATCTATCAAAAATCATCTTAAATCTGTTATTGATATAAAAGACCTTAGAGAACTAAAATACTTTCTAGGAATTAAAATATGCCGATCATTGGATGGTCTATTCATGTCCCAAAGAAAGTATACACTTAACCTTTAAAGTGAAACATGAAAGATAGGATGCAAAGCTGCCAAAACACCTCTTGAAGATGGGTATAAGGTTGCGCGAAAGGGGGAGCAAGATGAGGAACCACTTGAAGAAGCAACTCAATACTGAAGACTTGTAGGCAAGCTAATCTACTTAACAATTACAAGGCCGGATATATGCTTTGCCGTGAATCAAGTGAGTCAATACATGCAAAATCCGACCAAGTACCATTGGTCAATAGTACAACGCCGGTATCTCAAGAAAAATTCGGGCCAAGGAATATGGATGGGAAGAAATCACAACACCGAGATAGTTGGGTATTGTGATGCGGATCGGACCGGGGATCGCAATGATAGAAGATCAACAACCGGATATAAATGTCGAAGGACTTATCCCCAGTATCTGCGAAAGCTGTGCTTGGCCAAGTCTTTTGCAACTCAAGACTACGACTTTTATGACCCTCCTAAATTGTTAGTTATTCTCCTGCATTAGATATTTTCTAGCAATCTTAAGGTTAAGGCGAGCAATCTGTAGGTATTCCTCCGCTGACCTTTATAGCAGTGATTCCAGTCGAGGCTTCCCCTTTCGAATGATGAATTGATTTCAACAAAATGATTCCCTCCAGACATCTTCACTCCGTCAAACATTCATTGGTGGAAATATGGTAACATGGAAAACCAAGAAGCAAAAGGTGGTTTCATGTTCAAGCGCGGAAGCAGAGTATAGGGTCATGAAGAAGCTCACTAATGAAATGACATGGCTAAAGGATCTCCTCAAAGACCGTGGAATTGAACACCTGAACCCCATCACACTCCATTGTGACAATCAAGCCGCTATCCATATAGCCTCCAATTCGGTGTTCCATGAGAGGACAAAGCACATTGAGGTGGATTGTCATAAAGTAAGGGAGAAAATTCTTGAAGGAGTTACCCTACCGTGCTACACAAGGAGTGAAGATCAATTGGTGGATATCTTCACCTAAGCCGTGAGTCTCAAGGTATGTGATCACATATACCCAAAACTTGGACTCACGGATCCAACGCATCCTTGATCAAAGGTCCCCTCACCCATAGTTCGCATACTCTTTTTCCCTTAGTGGAGTTTTGTCCCAAGTGGTTTTCTCCCTAAGGTTTTTAATGAGGTGTGGATTATGGGTCTTCCAAGTTTGGCTTTTTACATAGTAGAAATTTAAACTTGAGGGGGAGTATTGATCAAGACCTATCAAGGCCATCAAAATACATATCGGGTCATAAAAAGAGTATCTAGTCGTGGAAAAGAGTATTGGGTCGAGAAAGGCAGTCGGAACACTTTACCGGAACCACCGGACCATCAGGATGTGAAACACGGACCGCGGGAAGAATTTTATTCACCGTGTTACGTGATCAACGTGCGGACAAGAAAAGTTAGCGCACGGACCCTGCATGTACCGCGGGAAGGTTTATGTTCGAGGGAAACTCGTACCGCGGGACATCACAGGACGTACCGATGGAAGGATTTTGTCCGAGAGGCAACTCGTACCGTGGTACATCTCAATACGTACCGCGGGAAGGATTTTGTCCGAGGGCCATGTACCGCGGGTGCTGAAATGATCGGGTCAACGCGGTACACAAAAAGTCAACATTTTGTCAAACATTGAATGTGATGCCTAGAGACTTTGGGATCCGTTTGGGAAGCTTAGTTAGGGTCCCATTAGACCCTAACTAAGTAGAGATGACAGTTAGAAGTGTGGGGACCAGCAGAGGCGCTTTGTCAAAGACGAGGACGTGAGGAACCCGAGGCGAAAGCGACAGGCCGCAAAGACCGAGGGAGCATACGACCCGAGGCGACAGCGACAGGTCTCATGATCTCCAAAGTCTCTCTCCCCTCCAACGGTCACTTAGGCGGCTAGGGCTTTACTCATTCTCTTCCATGTATGACCTATATATACATGTAATGCGAAAAAGTTTTTAAGTAATGAGAATAACATACTTTCACACTTTGAATCTTCATCTTTTATTCTTCACTTCCGTATAAATGTTCTTATAAAATCTTATATATGGTAGCTTATGTTATGGCATGTAGCAGATCAAAAGAGAAGAAAGTTGGATGCTAAAGCAAAACGTGGAATCTTTATTGGCTATAACAATTAGTCTATAGGCTAAAGAGTGTTTATCTTGGAAAATGAGAAGGTTGAAGTATCAAGAGATGTTGAGTTTGATGAAAATAAGAAGTGGGATTGGAACAAGCAAGAAAAAGTAAAGAAGATCTTTGTTTTACCAATCAACGATCAGCAACCATCTCAAGATCAAATCGGTAACACTTCCAGTCAAAAAAAATTTCAAGAAAATGATCATGATAACTACGAAAATGGAAGTGATGAAACAGAGACATCCGAGGCTCCAAGGAGATTCTGATCTATGCAAGAGATCTTGAATACAACATCAAGAGTGGAGTTTGAAGAAGCCGCCAAAATCGTAGAAGAATGCCTTCTAGTACATGATGAACCGCAAACTTACAATGAAGCTTGTATTGACAAAAAATGGAGAAAGGCTATGAAGGAGGATATTGAAATGATTGAGAAAAATCAGACTTGGACACTAGTAAACAAGCCGGAGAACAAACATGTTATAAGTGCAAAATGGATTTACAAGATCAAGACAAATGCAAGTGGTAATCCAATCAAGCACAAGGCAAGGTTGGTAGCACAAGGCTTTTCTCAAAAATATGGAGTTGATTACATTGAAACGTTTGCTCCAGTTTCAAGACATGATACAATACGAGCCATCCTTGCATATGCGGCTCAAATGAAATGGAGATTGTATCAAATGGATGTTAAGTCAGCCTTTTTCAACGGAGAACTAGAAGAAAAAGTGTATGTCACACAACCACCTGAGTTTATGATTGAAGGCAAAGAAGAAAAAGTGTTAAGACTATGCAAGGCTTTATATGGTTTAAAGCAAGCACCAAGGGCTTGGTATGGAAGAATAGATTCTTATTTCACTCAAAGCGGTTTTGAGAGAAGTAAGAATGATGCAGCCTTATACATTTTAAAGCAAGAAGAAGACGTGTTGATAGTCAGTTTATACGTTGATGATATCATCATCACAGGGAGCAACATTCACCTTATCAACATATTCAAGGAGAACATGAAGAAAGAATTCAAAATGTCGGATCTCGGTTTGTTGAATTACTTTCTCGGAATGGAAATATTTCAAGATGAATATGGTATATACCTTTCACAGGAAAAATATGCAAACAAACTCATTGACAGGTTTGGAATGAAAGAAAGCAAGAGTGTAAGCATACCATTGGTTCCAACGAGAAAGAAGATGGAAGATGACAAAGAATATGGCAATGAAACCAAGAATAGGAGCATTATTGGAGGAATTTTGTATCTATGTACATCAAAACCTGATGTGATGTATGCAAGCTCTTATCTATCAAGGTTCATGTCATCACCTCTAGTGAAGCATTATCAAGAAGCAAAAAGGGTGCTGCGATATGTCAATGGAACATTAAAATTTGGAATAAGTTTTGCAAGTGTGAAGACACCAAGACTAATAAGCTACTCTGACAGTGATTGGGGAGGTTCGACAAAGGATATGAAAAGCACATCAAGTTATGTTTTTACTCTTAGATCGGCTATGTTTTGTTGGCAGTCGAAAAAGCAACAACTTGTGGCTCAATCAACAGCCGAAGCAGAGTACATTACTGTATGTGGTGCAACAAGTCAAGCTGTTTGGCTACAAAGATTCTTGAAGGAGTTTGGACTGAAGACTGAAGGAGTTCCCATATTATGCGACAACAAGTCAGCAATTGCAATCAGAAAGAATCCAGTGCAACACAGCAGAACAAAACACATAGAAATGAAATATCACTATGCATGGGAAGCAGAGCAAAAGGGAAACACTAAGTTGGAGTATTGCAAAGGAGAAGATCAACTCGCATACATTTTCAGTAAAGCGTCGAATAAAACAAGGTTTGAAAATCTAAGGAAGAAGCTTGGCGTGAAGCAGAGATTTGATTAAGGGGGAGTGATGAAATATAATCAAAATCTCGTATAAAGTTGATCGATATAAGTTAAGTATATCGTATAAGTTAGTTATATATATGTAAAGAGTCACATTCATATAGTTGTGTCTATTCATATAGTTGTATCTCTTAGATTAACACATGTTAAATACCTTTGTTTCTTCTTGTATAAGGAGATGTAATGATCAACACAAATTAATGCACGCTCTCGTTAATAAGAAAATATAGTTCGATTGAAAAACAGAACAGAGTTTTTAATCGAGAGTGAAAATCAACACAAAGGTGGTCCCTTAGACCACCTTCAATGGTGGTCTTCTTAAAAAATTTAAACTATTAAAAAATAGTAAGTATGAGAGAGAAATTTTAAAATGTTCTTATTTGAAAATTTTAAGAACCCTTCTTGCATGTTGTCATATTCTAGCTGGTTTAATTTTTATTAAAAATATTAAAATTTAATTGTGTACAAAATTTTAATTAAAATATCATTATTAAAGTGTTAAGATACTTCTTTGAGGTTCTCTTTGTTGGACATGCTCTTAGGCTTTAGAATTGGAAAAGGGAATAGTATTTTTATGTGTTTGTGTCGAGACGTCTATGGAGAAGGAAGGGTACATAAAGAGTCTAGGGATTTGATGAGTTTATTATAGAGTAGATTTTAATAAATTTATAAATTCATATGTTATTTAAATATTAATACCACCTTCATTGATCAAGAAATTCTTTTGAGTTTCTAAATAAGAAAATAATTATTATGATTAAAATTTATTTTTATAAAAAAAATATTTAAAAATGTAACGTCCAATTAAAAAAATGATAGATGGCAACAAATACTTTTTTTTGGTCAACTAGCCTACATGCTTTTAAATCCGGGTTCGATCCCTGCTGATTTGAAGATTTGTAAAGTGACTACACCACTAACCCATTTATCCTCGGTAATGGCAACCAATACTTAAGAATCATTTCTAGAGTTTGTTGGTTAAAGAATATTTTTTATTCTCTTTCCTATTTTTTATTTTTTATTTGTTATGTTTTTCATTTAAATAATGATAAGATGAGGTGCTTTAAATATTAATTTAAAAATTCTAGAATTATGTATTATTGAATTTTATATTTGTAAATTTTATTAAAAATTATTTTTATTAATTCTATCATTTGTAAATTATAAATAAAATTATTTTTTGTTTATCATTAATAATTTGAACATGGATTTGTCTTCATAATAGATTTTAATGAATTTAATAATAGATTTCTCTTTAAAGTAAAATCCTTACTAAAACTTTGGTATTTTGCATTTATTTGGAAAAAAGAGAAAAGTAACACAATTCTTTAATGTCATGTGTCTTTAGCTCTCAATTGTTTACTTCTTCAATTTGAACATTTTGTGCTACATAAGTTAATTAGCTTTTAAAAAAATTGTTGTTGTATTCAACGCATGTCTAAACCTTTGGTTGTTGTTGATCATTTAAAACTATTTTACGAATTATAATTTTTATGTCAAAGGTACCACCGACCATGGATCTCACGTTTCATGGAGATAAAAAATTCTTCAAGCAGAAGAAAAAATAAATTACATGATGATGAGTTAAATGGTGATATTATTACGCTGATGGTTCTAATTTTTTTCGGTTCATGTATTTGAGGAAATTTCTACAACTTGGAATTTTGTGAAATCTGTATAGGTTTTGTTCTTTTTATGGTTACTGGTGACATGGTGACAGTGACTATTGACAACAATTGATTTATATTCTTTTCGCAGTTGCTGGTCCAGCGACCAATCGCAGTAACTAACGATCATAATTTTAAGTCACTAATTTTTCTAGCGATTTTTATCAAAATTTCGGCAACTGATATGTTATTTTACCACTTTACCCTTGTTTTTTTAAAAATATTCACAATCGAACCAAAAAACTTAATATCGGTATTCTTATTCTTTGCCTCTCAGCTTCTTCTCTTCAATGGCGATTTATCCTTTCTAAGGAAAAAATTTACAAATCTAAGGTTCGAATATCTCTTGTATACTCTTCTATCAAATTGGTGAAAATAAGGTTTAAGGTTTCGAATTTCTATTCTATATATCATTTCATCACATTACTAATTCTAATCTATGTATTGGTTGCAGAGATCAGTGGTCCAGAAAATAAAATACCCATTTGTTGGTTTTGAGTTCCTATTTGCCATTTTTTCATTCTCAAGGTTAGTCCAAATATATTGTTTCTCTTCGCTTGCCTCTCTCTATATGTTGTTTCCTGTATTATTATTTGATGGGTCGTCACTGATTGTTTAGTAGGTTTTGTGAAATTTTAGCTATGGGGATCGTGTAGCTTCCTCTGTTGCTACTACTTTTTCAAAAGGGTAATCTAAATGCCTTAGCTTCCTCGGTTGCTTCATGGTAATCTAGCTTTAAATTTGGCAATGTTATATTCACTGTTTGAGTTTTGTCTGCAGGTTAGAGAGATTACTACAAAGATCAAAAGCAGGGAAATTTGAAGTTAAATTCTCCATCAATACATCATTATAAAATGTATGATTAAAATTAATAGTTTATTTCCTTTCTAAACTATATGTTTACCTCTAGGCCTAAAGTTTCTGCTTTTCCTTTGGATTTTCTTAGTGCGATATATGTATATACACGGTTGAATCATTTAGATGTGTTATCGAATTATGTCATGATAATTATATGAGTTCACTGAGATATTTGTTCATATGAACTGCTTCAGTTTATGACAAAGAATCTTGTTAAATACTGAAGTCATGCTGGAAACGGATGACTTTGAGTCTGTATCGATGTGTTGTTGTATAAAATCATAGTCAGAATGAATGTCATTTTTCTTTTTTGCCTTAATTTTTACATTATGACATGTATTTAGCAATGTAGTTGTTGATAAATCCTTCATACCTAGTTTTCTGGTACATTAAATTTACTTTCCATGATCTCAGATTACTAGTATCCGCACGTTTTTATATCCATAAAGTTAACTCCTCTACCTGTGTACTAGTATCTTTGTGGTTAGAGCTTGATCATACATTTTATAGTTTCATATATTGAATAACTTTAATGTCTTGCTTTTTCTCTATTGCAGGTTTTGAGAAGAACCAATTGGCTTTCAAAACCAAGAAACAAGAAGAGCACGAGACAATCCCGAAGAAGAAGAAACATGTTTTTTTCTTCCCCATCTCATCAGAAAAGTTTTGTGCTATCTCTGTTAGCAGTTGCCTTTAAAATTGATTTTTTCTGCAACTTTTTTGTCTGTTGCTTTCATTATTACATTCACAACTACTTGATTCCTATGTTTCTTGTGGAAACGACTTTGATATCTTGAGAATATATGAAAATTACTATAGTTTGATGAAAAAACGATTATAATGTCAAGTTTATATTTGCAGTATTTTATTTATTATAGAGATAGAATCAAAGTAAGCCAAGTTTGTAGTTTGTTTCTTTGTACCTATGCATGATGTGCTCATGTTGTGGAGACAAGGTAATGTAGTCAGAACATTCACTACAATGTGATCCAAATTTGATACAAATTTGAGTACAAGTTATATGTATAGGTGAGTATATTTTGAGCCATAAACATGGTAATTGGTATCAATCATCCTGGTAGATGTATAGATTGAGTAGATTTTTGGTTTTACTTTATGTATAGGTATCGAGTTGGACAAGATGAACACGAATGATGTAAGTGATTTTTTGACAATCTAGAAAATGTAAAGTGAATGAATTTGTGTATATTTTTATTGAACTTAGAACTGGACGGATGAGGAATGTCGCTATTTCCTCCAATTGTGTATGGATGAAAAAAGAAAAGGGAACAAAACTAAGATATGATTGGGTTTTGTTGGAAAATAGTCTATCATACTGCAGTTTCAAGAGAAATTTGGGAAAAATATGTTGGGAAAAGTTTAAGAATAAGTATGATTTTTGTAGAAAACTTTACCAAAGAGTGAGAAGTTGATTCATAATATAACTGGTCTCGGTTATGATGCTATGGGAAGATTAGAGATGTCTGATGATTGGTGGAATGAGTGAATAAAGGATAGTACAATTTTAATTATATATCTTGTTTCAGATTTTAATCTCAATTGTTTCTAATAAAATGTTTATTTTGTGATGTTTATAAGAATGACCAGATGCTAGGAAGTACAAAAACAATCTGATTTCCAACAAGGATGTGTATGAGGAGGATTTTGGTGTAGTAAACCGACAAGGTCTTATAGCATTTACTACTCCAGAAGACCGGATCTCATATCTAGAGAGTATGATTAGGGTCAACTGATGATTGATAGTCTAGTAGCTTTGTTTTTAGATTATGACGACTTTTGTGCTATTTAATGAATATTTTAGTGTTTTTTTATTTTATAGATGACTATGTTATGGTATTAGTAAAGCAGTATCTACCTTAATATATTGCTTACATTGTGTCTTTGATATTTCTCTTTTATATTTTACGCCATTTTCTCTTTACTTAATATTTCTTTCAATATTTATCATGGTGTTGCAGATGATTAGATGGATGTTAGATGATGATGATGACCATGATGATGAGGAAATTTTGTTAAGTATGGTTAATACTGAGATATTGGTCCATGGAACTTATAGAGGTGCGGGATGGCGTCATGTTCAACAACTTATGTATGGATCTGATCAGCAGTGTTATGATATTATACGAATGAACCAGAGAACATTTGAAGCATTGGGTAGGATGCTAAATACACAATATGGTTTATAGGACACACACAATGTCTATCTTGAAGAAGGAGTAACAATGTTTCTTGAAGTAATTGGTCAAGATAAGACAATGAGGAGTATTGCTCAGAGATATCAATGAGCTCTGAATAAAGTAAAAGTTCGCATTCCCAGTAGAAATGCAGAAGCTTACATAGGTAGAAAGTCAGAGCCTACAATCAATGTTCTTGCTATATATAACTTTGAGTTGAAGTTTATATATGCATATGTGTGTGTCCCAGGCAGAGCACATGATACAAAAGTTTTGATTCATAGTGCAAAAAACGAAGCTTCTTTTCCACATCCACCAAATGCAAACTATTATCTGGTTCACTCTGGATATCCCACAAGGACTGAGTACCTTGGACCACATCGTAGGGTTAAATATCATCTTGATCAGTTTTTTAGGATAGGACCACCATCAAACATGCGAGAATTGTTCAACCGGAAACATTCATGTTTGAGATCAGTAATTGAGCGAACATTTGGAGTATGTAAAGAAAAATGGAGAATTTTAGACTGTAAACATCGAAAATATGATTTGGCTAGGTAGATAAAGATTGTAACAGCAACAATGACACTACATAACTTTGTCTGTGATTCACATAGAGAGGATCATGACTTTTTACATTGGCAGACTCATGGTAATGAAGGAGGTGGAGATGATAATGATGATGATGATGATGATGATGATGATGATGATGATGATGATGATGATGATGATGATGATGATGATGATGATGATGATGATGATGATGATGATGATGATGATGATGATGATGATGATGATGATGATGATGATGATGATGATGATGATGCTACATATGAGCCGGCACATGATAGAGTTATGGAATGATTGCAAGACACACTCACAGATGAAATTGGAAGAATACGCCGAATACCTTACTAAAAAATTTCATCTATTTTATTTTTAAAAACTTTTGTTAGGTTGACTTGCATCTAAAATTTATAGCTATTTTTGTTATGATGTCTTATATAACTATTTTGTTTTTAAAATTTATAATATTACATTATACGTTACTTTTAAATTTTAACTTACAATTTATCTTTTCGCTAAGTTTCATTATTACAAATTTTAAAAAAATTATTATACAAATTTTTTAGTTTTGATATATAGTTATATATTAAGTTTTATTATAAATTATATAAAATTAAAAATTACAAAGAGAATAATATTATAAAATAATCGCTAGTCGCTAGCGACTATAAAAAGAACAACATAGCGATCAGTCGCTGCAATTAGTCGGTGGTTGCTAACGATTGCAAAAAAAAACAACACATCGATTGGTCGTAGTGGCTGATAAAAAAACATAAAACTGAAATTTTGATCACTGTCGCTGGTTGGTAGTCGCTAGTTGTTGTTGGTGTCGCAAGCGACCGCGAAAAGAACAATGCTATAGAAACTGGAAATAGAGAGATTCAATTGATAGATCCATAAATGAAAATATGTTATATTTTTGTTTTAATAGTAAATTTTTTATTGCCGAGGACAGGTGGCCCAGTGGTGTAGTCACTTTTTAAATCCTCAAGGTACCAGGGATCGAACCCCCTACCTGGAGTAGTAGGAGTGGGATTTAAAAACCAGTAGGCTAGTTGACAAAAAAAAAATAGTAAATTTTTTATTATTAATTTTGATTTTTAAATCCAATTGATATGATTCTTAAATTTGATTTTTAAATTTACTTTATATGATTTTTGAAATCAAAGAAATCTGTATAGATTTAGAAATCTAGAAAATTTTATAAAATCTTCCAATAAAGTTTCCTTTATTTTCCAAAAAAAATTAGGAAAATTGTTAGTTTTTGATAAATTTTGCAGCTTCGAATTTGGTTCAGATATTAAATTTTGGGTTCGAGTCAGGTTCAGTTCTTATAACATACTTTATTTCAGACTGAGTTAGTTTCATATTCAGATTTCAAGTATCCAAATTTATTAATTAAATTTTTATAAAAAAATTTCAAAAAAACTAAACAAAATCTAAAAAAACATAGTTTCATTAACTTTTTAAAAATATTTTAGCTTTTTGTTCTAAATCGATTTGTGTATTTAAATTTACAATTATTATTTTTGAATATTTGTGTAGCTAAAATATATATATAATAATAATTATTTCTAAATATATTATATGTTTTGAGTATTTCGAGTATTTCGAGCACCGTTCGTGTTTTGGGTTCTATTTGATCGGGTACAAATACCCGTATTCACATGATCTAAAAGTCGTTTGAGTATTTTGTAGGTTTCAGTTTGAAAATGATTTTAGGTATTTTGGATCGGATTTGGGTTCCAGTTTGAGTTATTATGCCGAAACATGTTAAGTAGCAATTGGTGAATTTTAATTAAACCTGTTCTAATTATAACATTTAAGTTATGATCAAAATTTATTGATTTAATGGTGAAGTTGTTGACAAAACAAAATTAAGTATTTTTCTGTAAATATAATATTATATTCAAACAGAAAAAATTTTGCCTAAAAAATTATTTCATCTGTTTTAATCTTTAGTTAATGTTTTACAAATTTTACATTATGCTTTTATTTATTATTTAAATTAAAATGTTAAAAAAACATGAGAAAAGAAAAAAAAATGAAAGTGAAGTAAAAAAGTTAAAGTTAAATATACATTAAAATCTAAAATATCAACTTTTAACAACAAAATTTTTCTTAAAACATCAACTAAAAAATAAACAAATATTTTATAAAAGGTTTTAGCTATTTCACAGAAATTAAGAAACATATTAATGACAAAAAAAAAATCAATTATTTTGTTAAAATACATTATTAAGAACACTAACAGTTATTTAGTCTCGTCAATATTTTTGGTCTTCCATTATTAATCATACTTGGTGGAACACAATTATTACATCTGCACAATTTTTTTTTATAATTTCATTTTACATCTTCCATTATACGTCTTCCATTTTTGGTTAAGATTGAATGGTGTGATATTCAATCCTTTTGATCAGTTAAGTATTTTTTGATTTACATACTTCTTTTTCTTGTTTTTCTCTTCGTAAGAGTTTTTCTTTTTTAACTACTTTTTTCCTTCTATTAAAATATTACTACCATTGACTAATTATCTATACTAATAAAAGAAGGCTTACGAGGCTTTCAAGCCTAGCCACATCAACATTTTATTGTTCTCTTCCAACCTGCCATATCACTACATGTTTTTAAACAAAAATTTGAGAAATTTTTTAGAAGAAAATTCTGTAATTTAAAGTCCATGCAATTACGTTTCAAACATAATAAACCAAAGGTCACTAATCTTACTACACCGACATTATTATTAAACTTAAAGTCAATTTTCCTCCTTTAAAAACCATTGTGATTACTCTTCCAAATCAGTTCAACCAAAACCTTCTAAACATCTTACATTCAACAACAAGTTTTATTAATATAGATATCTGTATGCGTAAAACCTTGTGGTACTTCGATGC
>JAKUCM010005577.1:0-25608 GCA_023374145.1 Lepidium sativum
GCGAGCTTAACTATTATTACGGGGTTTGATGATCCTAAGTCTCTCTCCTTGAAATGCGAGAAGATGAGTTCATTTAAGCCCTCAGAGGTGTTGAAGTAGCTATCTTGTAGAGGCATCTTATACCGAGATTTCTGTGGAAGCTGCAATACCGAATGGGATTGGGTCAAGAGAAGAAAGTGATTGAAGCTGATGCTACCTTTGATCGTTTGTCTATGAAATACATATTGGCTAAGAGAAATGAATTACGACAAGCGTCTAATCATCATTCGACATCTAATGAAGAAGCTGAGGATGTTTTCACGTTTTTCATGAAGCTTGATGCAGCCAAGTACGAGCTCTTGGACCCTATCGATGACAGATTCCTCAGAGATGTCATTTTGGGTTTCACTGTAGGGGGTAGAGATACAATTGCATCTACATTCACTTGGTTCTTCTGGCTTATGTCAGAAAACCCAATAGTAGTGGCTAAGATTCTCCAAGAGATCAACAATAATCTACGAAGACTCGGAACTGGTATGGAGAGACTGTCTTATGATGCTGCAGATCTGAATAAATTGGTCTGTTTACATGGTGCATTGTTTGAAACAGTGAGGCTTTACCCACCAATTCCGTTTCAACGCAAGTCAGTAATCAAACCAGATGTTCTTCCAAGTGGTCACAAGGTCGACGCAAACTCCACGATCATGATATTTCTTTATGCTATGGGGAGAATAAAAGCGATTTGAGGAGAAGACGCATTGGAGTTTAAACCTGAAAGATGGATTTCCCCAACCGGAGAATTAAGACATGAGCCTTCTAACAAGTTTTTTGCATTCAATGCCGGCCCAAGAACCTGACTCGGAAAGCATGTAGCTATGACTCAGTTGAAAACAATAGTTGTGGAGGTACTACAAAACTATGACATTGAGGTCGTTAAGGGCCAGAAGATTGAGCCACATCCTGGTCTCATTCTTCACATGAAGCATGGGCTTAAAGTCACTTTTGTAAGAGATGATGATTAGTTTGAAATATGAGACAAATCAAGTGTTTATAGAATGTACTTTATGATTGATTAAATGAATCCATTTGTGGCCTTTGTTCTATTCTGTGAATTGCTTTATGTCTCTGTTTTACTAAATTGAAACCAACATGCCTTTGCCTTTGTTTGAATCAAAGATCTCTTTATTGTATTGCACCATATGACTCCTTGATTGATATTTCACACAGACGCATATAACAGTTAATGTCCTAACTTATAATCTTAGCAAATAGTTTATGATTTTCTGGAAGAAACTTGCGAGAGTCGACCCTTTCATGCTACCATCACAGAAATTCGACGAAGAATAAATCAAATGTTCATTTCTCATAAGGGATTGTTGAACCGTACTATGTATCCGAAATGGGCTAGGGTTGGTTCTCTAGAGTTCGACAATCTCAAACACACGAATAAGAAGAAGAAATCGATAAAGTATAGAAGAAATATAATAAGAAGTCCTTCTCTTATTAACTCAACAAAGGGAAATAACTCAAACCCTTACAATCCCACAATTTTCTCAACTAACTAAATCTCATTTATCTATCTCTTATATATACTTATCAACAAAACCAAATCTAATAAGGAAAAGATATAGTCATTAAACCTAACCAATAAACAAATCTAAACCAAACATAACTTGGTTCTCAAATTATCTTAAACTTAACCAACATTCTCCCCCTTAAGTTTAAGATTGCTTGTGTCCACAACTCCAATAAGATCTCTAATTTCTTTGAACCGTATTCTTCCAAGCGCTTTAGTTAAAATATCGGCTCTTTGTTCATTTCCGGGCACATGTTCCATTTCTACTTGTTCATTCTCAACACACTCCCTTATAAAGTGATATCTCGTATGAATATGTTTGCTATGTCCGTGAAACACCGAATTCTTTGTAAGAGCTATGGCCGACTTGTTGTCCACTCTAAGTACTGTCTTATCATGATCCCTCCCAACGGCTTCTCCAAGTAGTTCTTGCAACCAAATAGCTTGTTTAGCGGCCTCCATTGCTGCCATAAATTCTGCCTCGCAAGATGATAAAGCAACAGTATCTTGTTTCTTAGAACACCACGTTATAGGACAGTTATTCAAATAGAAAACGTGTCCCGTGGTGCTCTTTCCATCGTCCATGTCCACATTGTGTGAACTATCGCTATACCCAATCAGTTTTACCTTATCTTCTTTTCAGAACACCAGTCAAAAACTCGTTGTACCCCGTAGATATCTCAAAATCTGCTTTATCGCCACACCGTGTGAGACCTTAGGATCATGCATATATTTGCTTAACACTCCTAAACTATACGCCAAATCTGGTCATGTATGCAATAGATACCTAAGACAACCGATACTTCTCCTATATTCTGTCGCATCAACACTCTTCTCTTTGTCCGATTTAGTTAATTTTAAATTCATATCCATCGGAACTTGACATGTATTGCAGCCATCCATGCCATTCTCGCTCAGAATTTTCTTCGCGTATCTCTCTTAGTTTAGTACAATACCTCCTTTACTTTGATGCACCTCGATCCCAAGATAATAAGTTAACTTGCCAAGGTCACTCATTTCAAAACGTCTTGCCATTTCTTCCTTGAACTTGAACACTAACATTAATAATGACCCCGTGATCAAAAGATCATCTACATAAACCGAAACTGTAACAAGATGTTCACCTTCTTCCTTTCGATAAAGAGATGGTTCTTTTGAGCACCTATGAAACTTTAACTCTCGGAGTACCTTATTTAGCTTATCATTCCATGCTCTTGGAGCTTGCTTTAGACCATAAAGCGCCTTTCTCAATTTATAGACCTTGTTTTCACAACCTATAACCTTAAATCCTTCCGGTTGCATTACATAAACTTCTTCCTTCAAGTCCCCATGAAGAAATACTGTTTTCACATCGAGATGATGAATCTCCCAGCCCTTTGAGGCTGCTAGCACAATGATAAGTCTAATGGTCTCAATTCTAGCTACAGGTGCAAATACCTCATCATAGTCGATACCATGTTTCTGGACATATCCCTTTGCCACCAGCCTTGCTTTGTACTTGTTAATGCTCCCATCGGAGTTTCTTTTGATTTTGAACACCCACTTCAATCCGATCGCTTTGGAACCCTTTGGAAGATCAACCAAATCCCAAGTTCGATTTTTTTCGAAGGAAAGTATCTCATCTTCACATGCATCTACCCAAACCTTTAATTGTTTAGCTTCATCAAAATACCAAGGTTCATCATTCAATAATAGTAGAAGTAACTCCCCTTCTAATTCGGCTAAATAAAGCTCATAGTCATTCAAATGTCTCGGTGTTGATGTGGGTCGAGACGATCTTCTCAACTCTGGTTCGTCACTCCCCACAACTTCCTCTTCGGCATTCTCTTTGATCCCGACACCATCCAAATCTCCGAGGGAACCTCGGGTCTCTTCGGCTCTGACGGCACCCGGCACTTCTTGGGAGTCCAATGTTCGACTTCCTACTTCATAAATAGTTTCGTTCATCCTCATACCCTCTTCGTCTCCGTCTCAACATCAAAGGAACTAGGAACACCACCTACTTTCAGCACCGACCTATCCCAAATCCCACGGCCTTTCCTAATTGAACACAACATCCCTACTTACTACAATTCTCTTGGTAGTAGGATTAAGTAATCTATATGCCTTCGAACCCGGTTCAATTCTCAAATGGACTACTACTTGTGATCTATCATCAAGTTTTCTCCGCCCTACAACTTCAGTTCTTGCATGAGCAACACAACCAAACACCATTAAATGCTCAAGGTTCAATTTTCTACATTTAAACATCTCATACGGTGTTTTCTCTATTAATGACCTTGTAGCTAACCTATTTATGAGATAGGTACCATGTCGAACAGCTTCCCCCCATAACTCATGTGGCATGTTCATATGTTTTAACATGCTCCGGGTCATTTCCAACAATGTACGGTTACGTCTCTCTACCACCCCGTTTTGTTGGGGTGAATACGGAGCAGTCAAATGTCTTTGTATCTCATGTTTATGACAGAAGTTTTGGAACTCAATAGACATAAACTCTCCTCCTCTATCCGTCCTCAAGGTTTTGATCACTTCTCTTGATTCTTGTTTGGCCAAGGCCTTGAAACTTTGAAATTTCTCAAAAGCTTCACTTTTCTCCCTTAGCAAAGCTGTCCACATATACCGTGAGTAATCATCAATAAGAACGAATACATACCTCTTGTGATATGGTGTCTCGGGTGTAATGGGTCCGCATAAGTCTCCGTGTATCAACTCAAGAGATCGTGTAGCTCGGAATTTGGTTACTTGCGGAAACGGTCTCCTAACTTGCTTTCCCCGAAGACACGATTCACACATCTCTTTCTTGATGTTAATCTTCGGTACACCATCTACTAGCTCTTTATTGATCATGATCTTCATAGTTTCTGGATTTACATGACCCAAACGTGCATGCCACCTTACGAATTCATTAGAGCTCATTAAGTGTAGTTGTTCCGTAACTTTGGCTTCTAGTACAACCTTATACAATCGATTCCTAGATCGTGTCGTGCTTACAATCACTTGGCCTAATCGGTCATATATAATCAACACATCCTTCTTCATCATTACTTTACATCCGGATTCCGTTGCTTGACCAAGACTTATAATATTACTTTTCAACTTAAGAATGTAATACACATGGTGGAGAAACTTTATCTCGGTATTCTTAAGTACAAAACGGATTTATCCTCTTCCTTCGATCTCAATTCGTGAGTCATCCCCAAACTTAACTTTTCCGGTTACACTCTCATCTATAGAAACAAAGAACTCACGGTTTCCACACATATGATTACTAGCACCGTTGTCAATATACCAAGTTCCCTTTGAATCCAGATTTTCTTCTAGTATACTCGGGTTCACTTTGTTCTCATTCAAATACACAACCTCATGCATCATCAATGTATCAGGTTTTAACGTGTCTTCATCTCTTTCTTCCTCGGTTTCTTGCAGTTTCAGCAAGCGATCCGGGAAATTTACCGCATAATGACCTTTTTTATCACACTTAAAACACGTTATGCGTGCCTTTAGTTTAAGTAAGCGATCCGGGCAATTTGATGCATAATGACATTGTTTCTCACATCGAAAACATGTGAATTTATTCTTTCGTTCTTTATCATTCCATTGACGATTCGGGTCAGTCGCGGATCGTCCTCATCCTGGCCCCCTTCCTCTTCCACAATAGCCACTACTATCTTCTGAATTTGCGTACATGAGCTTATCTTGCTCCTCTTGTACCTCATCCTCGGCCCCAACTCTTTCTTCATACGCTTTCAACCTTCCAACAATGTCCTCAAAACTAGTTGTCTTTAGATCAAGAACTTGTTCTAAGGAAGCAACAATGTGAATGTATCTTGTCCGCGGTAAACTTTTCAGAAATTTCTTTACAAGTTTCGTCTCTTCAATTGTTTCACCAAGTGAAGATGTTTTAGATGCAATTTCTGAAAGTTTTCCCACAAACGAATCGATTGTATCCGATTCTCTCATTCTAAGTCGATCAAATTCTGCCATAAGTGCTTGAAGCCTAGCTTCCTTAACACGTTCAGCTCCAACATACCTCGTTCTAATGGCCTCCCACACGGACTTTGCTTGATCAAGCTCTCCTACTTGCAAAATCAAAGATTCATGTATCGATTGAAACAATAGGGCCATAGCCATATTATTCTTTTTACCTGAATCTTCACCAGTCTCAATTGCTTCCCAAACCTCGTTTACTTTGAGAGCTAACTTCATTCGTATAGCCCATACCGTGTAATTGTCTTTCGTAAGCATGTGGCACTTGATTTGTGAGGAGCTTCCTCCGACTTTCATCGTAACCATTCCTTCACCACCCGAGGGTTCTTCTACGCCTTCGATCTTCTTTCCTTCCTTAGTCATGTTTCTTTAACCTTGCTCTGATACCAAATCTAGAGTTCGACAATCTCAAACACACGAATAAGAAGAAGAAATCGATAAAGTATAGAAGAAATATAATAAGAAGTCCTTCTCTTATTAACTCAACAAAGGGAAATAACTTAAACCCTTACAATCCCACAATTCTCTCAACTAACTAAATCTCATTTATCTATCTCTTATATATACTTATCAACAAAACCAAATCTAATAAGGAAAAGATATAGTCATTAAACCAAACCAATAAACAAATCTAAACCAAACATAACTTGGTTCTCAAGTTATTTTAAACTTAACCAACAGGTTCAACCTAGGGAAATAAGTTTTCGTTCCTTAAAAGATATATTTTTAGATATTTTCAGCTGTTTTTTAAAAACTATTTTTTTATTTTCTATATAAATTTTATCATTTAATGATCATAAGTAACAAATTTCAGAAATATTAGTTAAACTACTATTGGGGTAGAGTTATAGATTATTGCGTAGTACAATAAATCTATACATTTATAATTAATTATTAAATGGTTTGATTTATGAGTGAAAGTTTTAAAAGTCTATTAAAATTAGATAGAGAAAGTATATAGTGTAAGGTTAAAACTAAGTGACTTCCTTTTCAAGGTACCCGTTTAATTTAGTTACTTCTTAATCAAGAAAACTCTTCATCAAATGACTTAATTTGCGCTGCATGTTATTAATATGATTTGTACCCAGACATGTATATTTGATGTGAACTAAAGAATAATCCTCTAATTGTGTATATATATTGGAACAAAAGGACTTATAAGAACTCTTCAGTTGACTTATTTTGCGCTGCATGTAATTAATGTGATCCATCTTTATGTACGACACCGCTAATCAGACTCTATGTGGTCATTTAATTATATAACAATTTGTATGATTCGTTTCCAGACATTTCAATTTGATATGAACTAAAAGTTAATCTAATGGCTTCAATCGGATTACTTGAAGCGTTTACAGCTTCGTTTTGCTTTCTCATTTTCTATTGCTTACTTATCAAAAAAACCTTTCAAAGCAATCCTTGGAACTGGCCTGTTCTTGGGATGTTGCCATGTTTGCTCGTGATTCTGAATAAGATCAATTACGCTGTCGAGATTCTCGAGAACTCCAACATGACGTGTTCATTCAAAGGTCCATGGTTCTCTGGAATGGATATATTATTCACTGTTGATCCAGCTAATATTCATCATATAACAAGCTCAAAGTTCTCTAATTACATCAAAGGTCAGAAGTTTCAAGAGATCTTTAATGTTTTCGGAGATGGATTACCAAACGTGGACTTGGAGAAATGGAGTAAACTGAAGAAGTGTACTCAATCCATGCTTCATGAACAAAAGTTCCAAAACTTCTTAATCAGTAGCACGAGAAATAAAGTCAAATATGGACTTTTGCCTTTCTTTCGTCATTTTGCAAAGGAGGGGACGGTCTTGGACTTGCAGGATGTGTTTCAAAGATTCATGTTCGATACGACCTTAGTTACTATTTCCGGGTCTGATCCTCAATCTCTCACTACTGAAATGCGAGAAGAAGAGTTCATTAAAGCACTCAGCGATGTTGAAGAAACTATCTTGTATAGGCATCTTATACCTAGATTCATATGGAAGCTGCAATACCGGATGAAATTGGGACAAGAGAAGAAATTGATAGAAGCTGATGCTACCTTTGAACGTTTGTCTCAAAAATACATATTGAATAAGAGAAATGAAATAAGAGAAGAGTTTAATCGTCATCATTCCAGGTTTAATGGAGAAGCTGAGGATCTTTTAACATTCTTCATTAAGCTTGATGCAGCCAAATACGAGTTGGATCCTATTGATGATAGATTCCTCAGAGATGCTATTTTGAGTTTCATTGTAGCAGGGAGAGATACAATTGCATCTACACTCACTTGGTTCTTCTGGCTTGTGTCTGAAAACCCTATAGTAGTGGCTAAGATTCTCCAAGAGATCAACACAAATCTACCAACACTTGGAGATGGTATAGAGAGACTGTCTTATGATCCTGCAGAGCTGAACAAATTGGTCTATTTACATGGAGCATTGTTTGAAACAATGAGGCTTTATCCACCAATTCCATTCCAACGTAAGTCAGCCATCAAAGAAGATGTTCTTCCAAGTGGACACAAAGTCAATGCAAACTCCACAGTCATGATATTTCTCTATGCTATGGGGAGGATGAGAGCGATTTGGGGAGAAGACGCCTTAGAGTTCAAACCAGAGAGATGGGTTTCCGCAACCGGAGGAGTAAGAAATGAGCCTTCTTACAAGTTCTTTGCATTCAATGCGGGTCCAAGGACCTGTCTTGGAAAGCATATAGCTATGACTCAGTTGAAAACAGTGGTTGTGGAGATACTACAAAACTATGACATTGAGGTCGTAAAGGGACACAAGATTGTGCCACATCCTGGTCTTATTCTTCACATGAAGCATGGGCTTAGAGTCAAAATTAGTAAGAGGTGCTGATCAGCTCGAAATTATGAGATAAAACAAGTGTTTCTAGAATGGTAATTTATGAACTATGGAATGATTCTATTTATGTCTTTGTTGTATTATATGTCTAAATGTTTGTGTTTTAGTAAATCAAAATTTGCATGGTTTGGTTTGAATCATGTATAAAGTTTAGTGTCGACATGGGCACCTAGTACTAGTTACCCACATCAAGTGTGAATAGTTCTCAATCGTAAGATTAAATCTAGAAGTTACATAAGATTAAACACAAAGACATATGTAACTGTGAAGCCTCACTCTTCGAGCACTGTATCAACGCGAAACATTGCGTCTTCGAGTTAGCTTTCCTTGCTCGCTGCCGGTGACTTAGCTAACCCCACCTGGTTCCTTTCCCTCCGTTAGGGCTTTCGTCTCTACTTTTGAGAGAAAATAGTGAAGAAGAAACACCATTGTTTTCTCATCAAGCTTTTCTTTTACACAATTTATCTCTTTTATAATAGAAATACATAAGAAAAGAAAAGGAAGAGAGTAACCCAAGAGGAGGAGACCACCAATGGTCATGTTGACCATTGGGACCACATTCCTTTGGGACCACTTCTCTCTCCCAACTGATATATAAGAAGCGAGACTACTTTCTGCTTTGTCTCATGGGTGAGGTCACGAGGGACTCCAACACCCCTGCGCTCCAGTGCCCCTGCGCCTTCGCGCTCCCGCTTCTCCACTCTCGAACTCAATTCGGGTAAGATGACCCGAATGATGGATAAATGTCACTAGGCCTCTTGATAGGGATAAATGTGGCCTAGTTAGGATGCTTGACCAATAATCCCCCTCAAGCTAAGTCGCAATGGAATGAAGGCTTAGCTTGGAAAACACAAAGCATACACCTCGAGAAAAACCTTAGTAAGGAAAACCCAGTAGGAAAAAACCTTACAAAGGTAAAAAGAGCATGTACACTTTGAATTTAGAGGACCTGAAGTCAAGTGCGGGTCAAGACTCACAAGACCAAGTTTACCATAAATATGATCACAAAGCTTGATACTTGCGGCCTTGGTGAAGATATCCGCCAATTGATCTCCACTCGGTGTGTAACACGGAATGGTTACTCCCTCAGCAATACGCTCACGAACTTTATGGCAGTCCACCTCAATGCACTTGGTTCTCTCATGGAAGACTGAGTTGTTGGCAATATGGATCGCAGCTTGATTGTCACAATGCATGAAGATCGGCTCATTAGTCTTTCAGCCTAGCTCCTTGAGAATAGCATGAAGCCAAACCGACTCATCCATAAGCTTCCTCATAGCCCGATATTCCGCCTCAGCAGTCGAACATACCACAACTTTCTGCTTCTTAGTCTTCCAAGTAACCAAATTCCTTCCAATGAATGTACAATATCCAGTGGTGGACTCCTATCGTTCTGTTCGCTTGCCCAATCAGCATCACAATATCCATAAATCGAGTGCTATCATTCTTACCAATCCAAACGCCTTGACCTGAACTCCCTTGAATGTATCTAAGAATCTGCTCAAGCATGGACCAATGGCACTTGGTTGGAGCTTGCATATGCTGACTGATATGGTTAAATGCAATACATAGATCAGACCAAGAAATGGTTAAGTAAATGAGTTTACCGACAAGCCTCCTACATAGTCTCGGATCCTCAAACGGCTCTGCTTCTTTCTCCCTCTCTTGGCTGACCTTGTAACCATCCTCAAGTGGTGTCTTTGCGGGTCTACTATTCTCTACACCTGTCTCACGTAATAGATCAAGGGTGTACTTTCTCTGAGAGAGAAACAAGCCTTCCAAGGACCGATAAATTTCAATCCCAAGAAAGTACGTCAACGCACCCAAGTTTTTAATATCAAAAACGGAATGGAGATAGGCTTTAGTTTCAGAAATAGCTTCCTTATCATCGCCCCAAAATGATAAGATCATCCATATTGATCAAGACAACCACAATTCTCTTTGGACTTCAGAGTACGAATAGAGTATGGTCTGCCTCAGACTTGTGGAATCTACAGTCATGAAGGGTGTGGCTAAGCTTGTGGTACCATGCTCTTGGAGATTACTTTATACCATATATAGCTTTCCTAAGACGCAAAATTTTCACGGGTGTAAACCGTGATTCAAGCCCCGGTGGTGGTGTCATATACACTTTCTCCTCAAGTTCTCCTTGGAGGAATGCATTCTTAACATCCATCTACCACAAATCCTAAAACAAGTTAGTAGCTAAGGAAAGCGCTACCCTTACCATGTGAAGCTTGGCAACTGGAGAAAAGGTATCCGTGTAGTCTTCTCCATAAGTTTGGGTAAAGCCGCTAGCAACGAGTCGGGCTTTGCACCGCTCTATCTCCCCCATTAGGCTTGTACTTGATGGTGAAGACCCATTTGCAAGAGACGGCCCGCTTGCCTTGAGGTAATTTGGCCTCATCCCAAGTGTGATTCTTATCCATGGCAGCATCCATCCATTTCTTTCTTTGCATCGCTTAATCAAACGTCTTAGGTACCTGTTCCATCTCAATCTTGCCAAGAAAAGCATGAAGTTTGGATGGTAAGAGGTCATACGAGAATATCGTTTGAGTCAGATGAGCTACGCAATTGACATAGTAATAGGTCTCTGTGTGCTTCCAAGTGGAAGGAGCATTTGTAGCCCTTTTGAGTAGATGAATATCCTAGGAACATACACTTCTTGCTCTTGGCTGTAAGCTTGTTCCTAAGTCCTCCGGGCAATAAAACAAAACACAAACAACCGAACACACGTAAGTGATCTAAGGAGGGTTCAGTTTTGTTTAGTACCTTGTAAGGAGATACATCCCGAAGGACTTTGGTAGGTGTCCGGTTTATCAAATAACATGCGGTAATAATTTCATCTCCCCAAAATCTCTTTGGAACGCTCATGTGGTACATGATGGATCTCGCAACTTCCATTAAGTGTCAGTTTTTCCGTCCGGCTACACCATTTTGTTGGGGATTATATGGGCAGCTTGTTTGATGTAGGATTCCTTGTTGGGTTAAGTACTCTTGAAACGCCTTACTCATGTACTATCCACCGTTATCCGTTCTTAGTACCTTCAATTCGATTTAAAGGGAATAGATATATATGTCTCAAATTTTTTAAGGCATCGAAAACACGACCCTTTGATGGAAGCAAAGTGATCCATGTATACTTCGATTTTTCATCAATGAAAGTCACAAAGTATCTATGATTATCCCTATACATACATGGAGAGGTCCATACATTGGAATGCACCAAGTCAAAGCAATTATCATAAATAGTGGAAGAAGTAGTATAAATCGACTTGCAATATTTTTCCAAGATGCATGCTTCACATTCAAAATTATAAAACGATATCCGAGGTAAAATAAGTTTTGAGGCTCTAAAATGAGGGTGACTAGCCCAAGCATGCCAAAAAAATTCATTTGAGTCGCTAACAACCATATTAGAAACTACATTAGAACCGCAAACGCGAGAAAGAAATCTAGTGTCTTCAAGAACATAGAGCTCATCTTGTACTCTTGCTTGCCCAATCAAGCTTCCGCTCTTAATATCCTGAAACTTAACATCATTAGGACCAAAAATAACATAGCAATTCAAGTCTCTCATGGCATTCCTAACCGACAAGAGATTAGATGTAAAATTTGGCATAAAGAAGGCTCTCGTTTTTTTTGTTGAACAAACCAATATTCCCTACTCCACTAACTGATATCCTAGTACCATTAGCTATCACAACACTCCCTAATGCCGATTCTATGTTACTGATTAGCTTCTTATCACTAATCATATGGTGGGAAGCTCCTGAATCAATAACAATCGGTTTAAAGAGGTTGTAAGAGTAGAGACAAATATCAAAGTCCCTAAAGGATTTAAGGGAGGTTATAAGGGCCTCAAGGTCATACTTCTTAATCATTTCTCCTTGGAAAGATGAGGATACCGCAGTAGAATTCTCGGATAAACCGGAGGAAGATCTTGTGCTCAGTCCGGGAGAACGAACTTGGTCTTGGTTATCCGAATTCTCTTGAGAAATGTTGGTCTTAAAGTCTTTGAACTTTTATGGCTTGAGATAAGGGTGGAGAAACCAACATTTATCCTTCAAATGCCCCTTCTTTTTGCAATGATCACAATAAAGCCTAGAAATATTGCTCTGATACCATGTTGGTTTTGAGCCTCATAAACTAAGGTGTCACGGAATTAAAGAGTAAAGAGAAAGATTTGAGAGAGAAAGTGAAGAAGAAACACCATTGTTTTCTCATTAAGCTTTTCTTTTACACAATTTGTCTCTTTTATAATGGAAAATACATAAGGAAAGAGAATGAGTAGAGTGACTCAAAAAGAGTGGACCACCAATGGTCATGTTGACCATTGGGACCACATTCCTCTGGGATAACTTCTCTCTCCCAACAAATATATAAGAAATGGGACCACTTTATGCTTTGTCTCATGGGTGAGGTTATGAGGGACTCCAGCGCCCCAGCACCTATGTGCTCTTGCGCTCCCGCGCCCCTGCGCTCATGCACCCTAGCGCTCCCGCTTCTCCACTCTCAAACTCAATTCGGGTAAGATTACCCGAATAATGGATAAATGTCAGTAGGCCTTTTGAATAGAAATAAATGTGGTCTAGTGAGGATGCTTGACCAATAAGGAGGTTAGTCTCCAGTATGTTACTACTTATTTTTCTTAAATTTTGATTTTTGTATCGTTTTCTAAAATCAGTTTTTTGTTCGTGTTTTTTGTGGTGGTTAGAAGATGCTTTAATTTAACTTTCATTCTCGGTTCTTATTTTAGATGCGTCTATTGCCTCTTATGAAACCTGTTCTTGTATCCACCAATCAACTTGTACCAGTTTTGTTTTTATGTCTCAAGATTATCTGACTAGTCCACACAATAAGATCCAAAATATGAATTTTATATTCTCGTAGCAGTTCTTTGGTAATAATTAGGATATGTTTTGCATAATAAGCACCCACATGCAAATAGGTATGGTCCCTTACTACAACATCATTGGTCACATATGTACACATGACATTGGCAACTATTGCTGACTCTCGTTTCATTCACAAGGTAAAATATGGTATCATAATTTCTATATCTCACATTTTCATGTGGTTATACAAGAGTAGAGCATGTGATATTCAATACCTAATCCATTTGCAGATAGTTTATAATTGTGTATATATATTTATCGAATTTTATGTCCGTTAATAAAATACATTATCGAGTTTTTTTTAGTTTGGTGGTATAAATAATCTAACTAATTTTTTTGAAATTAGAGTATTAATCTCTCTTACTATAAATAGAATACTAAAAAAAATTAAAATTTGAATTTTTGAATATAGATAGGATTTTGTTCATCCAACTGTTAATAAAAAATAACACACTAAAAAAAGTACAACAGAATTTTGGAGAAATGCCTACGGATTTAATTTAGTAGAGAATGAATTTTTTTTGTGTGGATAGATATCCACTCAAATGCCATCTTTAATAACACATAAAAACTGATTTTGACTTTTGGGTTAATGTAATTAAAATGACTTTACTAGATCATCATTTATACTGTCCAAAGGTATAATCATTTGCAATATTTTTATCCTAAAATTATTTCTCTTCAATAATTGAGATTGATATTAATATTTGAAAGATATAGGTAAAGAAGAAGAAAAAACAACTTGCAATTGGCCAAGGCGGGCTATGGACTACTATATCATTGTATTAAATAAAGTGGATGAGAGTCATTATATGATTCACGTTGAGTAGTTGATCGAATGCGTCAGGTTTGAAGGTTAGATTAGTCAACTAAGTACTAATTATGTTCTTAATTATGAACAAATTACAATTAATATTGGGGCCATTTTGGATAAAGAAAATCTTATGACAGATACTCAGAATCCAACCAAGTTGATTTGTGTTGCCACAACCAATCCCATTATAGGTTGCTTTATTTAGCTATCCAACACTTTTCTCATCAAGAATTTGTTGTCTGCATTTGCATATGGATACGTTTTTCATTGAACTAATTAGTACATAAGAAAACCAACTAGAAACAAGCGGCCTATTTCATTTGTCTATGATCTATTTTAGCACAAAATAACGAGTTTGAATCCAACCATATTTCAACTTAAATATTTACGATATGGGTTAAGTTTTGTTGATCCAATTACTGATCCAAAAGAAAAATAAATTTGTTGGTTTTAGCATATATTATTACATAAATACTATATAAAATGAAAATTAAAATGAATTTATTTTGTACATAATTTTGGTCTGTGTAATTGAGCTCTGTTCCGTAAGGTAATCATCCAAAAATACAAAATATTCCTAATTATATAGTACAACACTTATAAAATTTAGTAGAGAATTATCTCTGTCTAAGATAATCCAAATAGTGTAAGCCACCGTTTTCAAATTATTTATTTTATTATAGTGTAGTTTGAAATCGATGTTGCATGTAGTTTTACTTAAAGGTTCAAACTTTCCATTGACAACATTGTAAGTCATTAAATGAGTCAATTGTAATTTGATTTCTTAGCATTTAATTAGCTAGCTATCATAATCGATATCCCACTTTGTTATGCGTGTGAAATAAAACTCCTAAAGGCTGAAATGATTATGTGCATTGAGATTAATTAGTGACATGATTCTTGAGAGTAACTCTAAACCAAATCCACACGAGCATTGCCACAAAAATGTTCATCCTCATAATCATTGTTTTTTTACTTTTCTTTCAAGTGATATGATTAAGAACACATCATTGACAAAAGAAAAAGCAATGAAAAAAAAGAAAGAAAGAGAAAAGTCTAAGCATGGGGGAAAAATGATTACATAGTACAAAATTTAATTTTTGTATTTCAAAATTTTAATGTTGTGTTGATTCTTTAAATAAATTTTACTTCCATAATCTCTTTTCTTTGATAATTTAGCTTAGTCTTAACTAGAGTTTTGGAGTTTCCACATAAATTTGTATATTAATTTGGACTGATTTCTAAAACATATACGACCTCAATTTCATAATATATAAAATTATTTTGACTAAAAATATGTATTAAAAATTAAATACCATTTAACAATAATCGTTTGTATAGTTTAATATATTTTGACTAACGATATAAGAAACGGCAAAATATAAATAATCAAAAAATATAAAATGTAATCAGTTTTATTTAGAAATTTATAAAACATATCATAACTGAAACAAAACAATTCTTTTTGTAAAATAGTATGATATTATGTTTTGCCCATTATCCTGTATTACAATGTGTTAGCTTAAAAGGTGTTTACACGATTATAATGAAGATAGATATATGATTAATAATTATAATACTATAATCAACGGTCAAACCTAGCTATCCACATATAAATAGACTAATTAAATCGTAGCACGATAAATGTTTTGAAACTTCTAAGAAACTATATAAAACATAAATGTTAAGGCATGCCAACTTTTGAGTTTAAATCCTAAATTGAGCTAGATAAAAATTCTTAATCCTTTGTTTAAACACTTGATAAAACGTTTACATATTATTTTATATATAGAAAGCATCACGGATATATAGTTCAGAAAAGCAGTCAATGAAGAGAAAAGTTGTCAGCATTATTGCAAGACAACGTCGTAAGTAACGCTCATGCTCATGTTTGGTAAACTCTTCTTCTTGCATCACATTCATAATTTTTATTTTTTTATTTTGAAGAAAACATATTTCCCCAAGTTGTGTTCTTTATTTAATATTTATTCTATCTTATTTATATGTATTATGTGTTTATGCAACTTCTAGAAGACTACTTGATGTTGACAAAAAAAAAGACCACTTGACATAGAACATATATGAACCAATTTAAGAAGAAGGAAAAAGAAAATCAATCTTTAACGTATTAAATAGAGGAAATGTACTACTGAAAAATGATTAAATGTCTATTTTGTTTAAATTATTTATAGTAACTCAATTTTAATAGTTATGGTATCTTACATAATGAGATTTAAACTTTAAATTTAAATTGTATTTGGTCAATCTAATTATTAACATATTGATTTAATACGATCGAAATTGGCAAATTAAGCACACAATTATCCGAAAATATATGTATGTATATATAATAAGTGTTAGTGTAGATTAAATTTTGGTGTTAATAATGCTAAGAAGTATTACTATATAGTATATACAAGTATTAATGTTGGTTTTATTAAGAAATATGCATACTGTAGTTGTATGTGATGTGTGTACACATCAGTAATGCACGATGACGTGGCAAATAGAGACAAGTCACAAGCTTAGTCAAGCAACTGTCGAGAGAAGACATGACAAATAGGGTAACTGAAATTAACAAACCCTACATTGCATTCCATTTCTATTTCTTATTTATTTGTTTAATATATTACAAGTAAACTTTATGCCTCGAGAGCATGCGAATCAATAAATTATCTCTGCATCAAGACAAAAGAAACCTCTAACTGCAGACCATCTTCTCTTTTTTTAACTAAATTATCAATTAATCATATTGTTTAACTTTACGATAAGAAATTGCTTAACTTTTAAAATAAATTTAAATTGAAAGGTCGCTACGTTTTTAGGCCTCAAATAATTATAGGTTCGAAAAGTGGGAGGAAAAGGCAGATTATTGTTCAGTGCTACATTATTAGCTTCTATTGGGAATAGTATAAGAACATAATTGTTTGACAGAAAGAAATTACATATGTTATATATTTTTAATTTATTTTATATGGGTAGAAGACTCATAGGCCTAAGTTATAGTTCCTTCTTTTTATGGACGAGTGTGTTTGGATCTGTAATCTGACTCATCTTTTAGATCTAAGAGCATTATGGGTACGATGTATGTGGTGTAGAAGATTATATTTAGATCTACATATAATTAATCAATCAAACAACATATATATATAACTGAAATGTTTAAAACTATAAATACTTAAACATCAACTTATGTGTGAAAAAGAGCATTTATGCCAATCAACCAGAAGTTCATTACTCTTGGAGAACCCATGAGAGAGACTTGATCATTTCCCCCTAAGATTTTGATATACATGTATGTGTTGTTTAGGTATAGATAAATAACGGTAAGAAAATAACATGTACAGGTGTAACAATTTGGGAAGAGATTGAGAGAAGTGTATAATATATAATTGGGTAGGCGAGGGACCCCTCCTAAACCCAACCACCTTTGTCTCTATTTTCACCTTCCCATGTCCCTTAGAACATGGAGCAAATTATGCCTAGTCCTCTACCTTCCCTCTTCTTCCTTCTTTTTTTGTTAATTTTTTCTGATTTCTTTCTATTTTTATAAATTTGTAATGCTCTTCTTTCATTTGTCAACAATAAAAATTGACAAAAATTTCTTGTTGGTTTTGTCGCTCAGTTTTGGGTTGTGGGTCGAGCCGCTTAACCCATTAAGCAATCGATTTGCTAACGGATCTGCGATCAGCGTCGGTTCATATTTCTTTTAGCTCGTTTATTTCGTTATTGGGCCAAGTGTGGCCCAACAACGGAGAGAATGAATCAGCTCGTGTATAAGGCTAGATTCATCTTCCTCATGTGAGTGTGCGATTAAGGTTTTTACAGAGAGTGAGAGAGAGACACCATTGTAGCTAACAGAGTAAAGCTCTGCAAGAAACATAAAAGAAGAAATAATGGATTCCGGATTCATATCTGAAGAGGGATGTACTCGTCGAAGGTTTATCGACGGGGAACTCTATAAACTTGTGTCTCAATCTTCCTTAATCGTATTCTCTTCTTCACTCAAATTCGAACCCAAGATCACACCGAATATAATCCGCAAGTGAAATCGAGTAATTGTACGAGCTAATGCACAACAAGTGGTATCAAAGCCTGTGTTCAAGAAAGTGAATAACCGCATTAAGCTCAGATTTCATAAAGGGAGGAGTACAAGAAGAGGAATACTTACGTTTAGGAAGGGTCGTCGCAGCTTCTCGTCTTCTTCTCTTGGAGACGTGAAGGGGTCTTGAAGATCATCGGCATTGATTGGTACCTCGCAAGAAAAACACAGAAGGTATTAGTATTTTGCTTGTGCAACAAGGAAGTCTTAAAACTACAAACTTGTCAAAGTATTCGAAGGTTTCAAGCATGGAAGTCATCTCAGAAAAGTTTGAGGTGGAGAAATTCGATGGTAAACGAGATTTCGGATTATGGAAATACCGAATGCTAGGACAGCTCGAGATTCATGGCCTTCTCACAGTAATTGAGGATCATGAAGAAGTATGGCCAATGGAGGAAGTATCTGTGACTGACAAAGAAACAGGGAAAGAAATCAAAATCGGTAAGCTAGTGTCAAAGGATCCTCAATGGGAGCTAAAGGATCGAAGAGCAAGAAACCTGCTCAGACAATGCTTATCTAACTCGGTATTGAGGAAGGTAATGAATGAAGGTACTACATTCAAGCAATGGAAAGTACTAGAACGTGATTACCAGACCAAGACCAAAGCTAACAGAGTCTACCTAAAGAGACAATTCTCACTATACCGAATGGATGAGGACAAATCAATAGAAGAAAATCTTGATGTGTTCCTAAAGCTGATAGGAGACTTAGAAAATCTAAAGGTTACTATTCAAGACGAAGATCAAGCTATTGCATTGTTAAACAGTCTACCACCTCAATATGATCCGCTTACACACACTTTACAATTCGGTAATGCTAAGGACACCCTAACTATGAATGATGTAATAACTAGAGCCTATGGAATAGAGTCAACTCTAAGACGAAAGGGGTTATTAAGGAAGAAAACACATTCAGAAGGGTTGACTGTTGATGGCAGAGGTAGAACAGACAAGAGGAGTGTAAAGAGTACAGGGAAGAACAGAGGCAAATCAAAAAGTAAAGGTCGGTCTAAGTCAAGACCAAAACAGAACAATGAAGAAATCAGGGTTTGTTGGATATATGGAGATGAAAATCACTGGAAACGTGATTGCCCACAAAAGCAGAATGGGAAAGGAAAGGAATCAGCAAATTGTGCAACAAAAGAATCAAAGAGTTTAGTCTACACTGCAAGTCTAATTGCAACAACTGAGGAATGGGTAATGGACTCAGGTTGTACCTTTCACATAACACCTAGAAAAGATCTAATCACTGACCTAGTAGAATTCGAATGAAACAAAGTCTACATGGGAAACAACTCATACTGTTCGATCAAAGGAATTGGCAATATCGTAATCGAGAACAAAGAAGGTAACTTAGTTACCTTAAATGGTGTGAGATATGTACCGGAAATAAGCAGGAATTTAATATCATATGGTTAACTAGAAGAACTAGGGTGTTATTATCAAGGAAAGGATTTCAACATTCAGTTTTACAGAGAAAATGGTGATAGACTCTTGTCTGGAAAATACCATAATGGTTTATACTTTTTAGATGGAAAGGTACTAAGTGCAGAAGTCAACATAGCAAAGGAAACTATTGATATGACTACTAGGTGGCATCGAAGACTAGCTCATATGGGAAAAAGGTCAATGGAAACCTTAGTCAGAAAGGGCCATCTAAGGAAAGGAGATGTAAAAGTTATGGGGTTTTGTGAAGCATGTGCATTGGGAAAGACTCATAGACTTAGTTTTCAGAAGGGAAAACATACCTCAAAATGTACTTTAGAGTACATCCATTCGGATTTATGTGGATCACAGAATACTACACCTAGCATATCAGGTTGTCAATACTTCATTAGTTTTATCGATGACTATTCAAAGAAGGTTTGGATTCAGTTTCTAAGGAAAAAGAGTGATGCATTTCAAGCTTTCAAGGATTGGAAAATGCTGGTAGAAAATCAAACTGGGAAGAAAATCAAATGCCTAAGGACTGACAACGGACTCGAATACTACAACAAACAGTTTGATGACTTATGCAAAGAAGCAGGAATTAAAAGGCATAGGACTTATGCATATACACCACAACAAAACGGAGTATCAGAAAGAATGAACAAAACAATAATGGAAAAGGTGAGATGTATGCTATCAGAATCTGGACTAAGTGGAGAATTTTGGGCAGAGGCAGCAAACACAACAGTTTATATCACAAACAGATCACCAGCAGCATCAATCAACTTTGATGTACCAGAAGAAATGTGGTCCAAATATAAACTCGAGTACAATCAGCTAAGGAGTTTCGGATGTATAGCTTATGTTCATAATATTCAAGACAAGCTAAGCCCTAGAGCCTTAAAGGGAGTTTTTGTTGGGTACGGAACAGAAACTAAGGGATACATGGTCTGGCTAATCGAAGAAGGAAAGCTGGTAATTAGCAGAGATGTAGTTTTCAACAAAGATGAACTATACATAGACTGTACTTCAGAAGAACAAAAACCTAAGGCTGATAAAAGAAACATTGAGAGAATATCCGATAAAAGAGTAACTTTCAAAGTAAACCTAGAGGAAATACTGGGTGAGGAAGATCAACTAAAGGGTATTGCTGGGTCAGGTGGAGCAAGTCCAGAGTATGTACCAGAGGGCATCGGTGAAGAAGAGAGTCTAGTACACTCTGGAAATACAGAGAGTGAAGAGCCTAATTTGGAAGACTACCTATTAGCTCGGGACAGGAAAAGAAGAGAGATAAGACCTCCATCTAGGTTTGAAGAAACAGACCTAGTTGCCTTTGCACTATCAAGTTCTGAGGAAATAGAACTTGAAGAACCTAAGACCTATACAGAAGCGATGCATAGCAAACACAGAGAAAAATGGAGAGAAGCAGCTGATGAGAAAATGGATTCCCCCATCAGAAACAACACATGGATTCTAGTCGATAAGCCTCAGAATAAAAGAGTAATTGGATGCAGATGGCTATTCAAATTAAAACCAGGAATACCAGGTATTGAAAAACCAAGATTTAAAAGCAGACTGGTTGCTAAGGGTTATGCTCAAGTTGAAGGAGTAGATTATAATGATATTTTTGCACCAGTAGTTAAGCACGTTTCAATTAGAATTTTGCTAGCTACAGTTTTAAATTGGAACATGGAACTAGAGCAAATGGATGTGAAAACAGCTTTTTTGCACGGAACACTACAAGAATCAACCAGAAGGCTATGAGGTAAAGGAAAAGAAAGAAAGGTGTGTTTACTTAAGAAATCACTTTATGGTTTAAAGTAGTCACCAAGAGAATGGAATGCAAAGTTTGATGAATTCATGAGGAATCAACAGTTTCAAAAGATCGAATATGATCCATGCGTGTACTAAAAGGGAAATACAGTTGATACTATGATATACCTACTCCTATATGTAGATGATATGCTCATTGCATCAACACATAAACAACAGATTGTTAATCTAAAGAAACTTCTCAGTAAACAGTTCGAAATGAAAGACCTAGGACCAGCAAGGCGAATACTAGGCATGGACATTTACAGAGACAGAAAGCAGAGTACACTACAGCTATCATAGGAACAGTATATCAAGCAAATTCTAAATACGTTTGGTATGAATGATAGCAGATCGGTTTCAACGCTTATAGGAGCTCAGTTCAAGTTAAAGAGTATTTCAACAGGCGAAGATGAAACAGAAACTGAGGGAATGAATGACGTACCATATACAAGTGCAGTAGGAAGCCTGATGTATGCAATGGTCGGATCACGTCCAGATCTTGCTTACTCCATTGGCATTTTCAGTCGATACATGTCAAAACCAGGAAAAACACACTGGTTAGCAGTAAAATGGATAATGCGTTATCTAACAGAGGCATCAAAGATAAGTCTAACATTCAAGAAAGATGCAGACTTCAGAATTAAAGGCTACTGTGATGCAGATTTTGCTTTAGATTTAGATAAACGAAGATCAATTTCAGAGTATGTTTTTACCTTAGGAAACAACACAATAAGTTGGAGATCTAGACTACATAGGGTAGTAGCATTATCTACAACAGAATCATAGTACATAGCACTATCAGAAGCTAGCATAGAAGCAGTATGGATACGGGGAATATGCGAAGAAATGAAGCTATGTACAGGGACTGTGGAAATATTCTGTGATTCTCAAAGCGTTATCTATCTATCAAAGAACAGAATGTGCAGTGAAAGAACAAAGCATATACAGATCAAATACAACTATATCAGAGAAAAAACAGAAGCTAAACAAGTCAAATTCACTAAGATTCATACATCGATCAACCCAGCAGACATGTTTACGAAGGTCATACATGCGGAGAAGTTCAAAGGCTGCATGCAGTCTTTGAGGATGGAGGAAGTCTAAGGATCGATGTGTGAGTTTCCGACATGTAGTTTCGATGTCGGAATACTCATATATGTTGAAACCTACACACATTCAACAGAAAGAAATAAACTTGGGTTAGTCGCTACCGCTAACCTAATAGTAATTAAAGAGGAATAAAACAGGTTTCAGGAGTTTGAAACTAGGGTTTAAGGTAAGAGATTTGAAAGGTCAGAGGCTTACATGCAACGCAGATGAAAGGTCGCCATGGTTCTTTGGTCAAGAGCTGCACCAATAAGAACAAAGAAAGGTTAGATCTAAGAAAGCAAGGGCGGAAAAGAAGAAATCTTTTAATTTTCTCCGTAAATCTGAAATATGTTGGAGAAGTTAGAGATTTCTTACTTACGGGTTTTGTGTTGCTTGAGCTGGATCCACCGGAGTTCACCTCATCGCGCTCGTCGGAAAAGAAAAAAAAGGGGGGGGGGGGGTCAGGTAATAAGAAAACTGGACCGTCAGATCTGTCAGAAAATGACTAGATCCGTGCATACGAGAAGGGTTAGGTAAAGAGAATGGAACCGAACCGTCATATCTATCAGGTAAATGATAGGATCTTCTCATGCATGTATCGGAAAACTAAACAGACACTCAAAGACGAGGCTACTTACCGAGAAGTCGAGTCGTCGCCGAAGAGAGTTGAAGTTTTTCCACCGGAGTTGAGCTACTCTGAATGGCTATGGTACTTAAATGAGAGGAGATCAAAACTCTAGACTGATAAGAACTCAAAATCTCATTTTACAGAGACAAAGAGGAAGAGGCAGAGGAAGAGACGAGAAGAGATGAAGAAGGATCGAGAGAGAATCGCAGCGGCTAGGGTTAGCTTGCGAAATGAAATGAAGCGTCAAAGGTGGAGATTTCTTGGTTTTGTCGCTCAGTTTTGGGTTGTGGGCCGAGCCGCTTAGCCCATTAAGCAATCGATTTACTAATGGGTCTGCGATCAGCGTCGGCCCATATTTCTTTTAGCTCGTTTATTTCGTTACTGGGCCAAGTGTGGCCAAACAACGGAGAGAATTAATCAGCCCGTGTATAAGGCTAGATTCATCTTCCTCATGTGAGTGTGCGATTAAGGTTTTTATAGAGAGTGGGAGAGAGACACCATTGTAGCTAACAAAGTAAAGCTCTGCGAGAAACATAAAAGAAGAAATAGTGGATTTCGGATTCATATCCGAAGAGAGATGTACTCGTCGAAGGTTTATCGATGGGGAACTCTATAAACTTGTGTCTCAATTTTCCTTAATTGTATTCTCTTCTTCGCTCAAATTCGAACCCAAGATCACACTGAATATAATCCGCAAGTGAAATCGAGTAATCGTACGAGCTAATGCACAACATTTATTCATAAAAAATCCTAACAATCACATTGAACAAAAACAATATTTGAAAATCAAACTCACATAAAAAAGTAGATATGGTACTCTATGAAAAAATATATAAACCAAGACACATCAATTGGAAAGCACCGATCCAACACTTCAACTAGTTTTATTAATGATATTTTTCTTCAAAAGTCTTGCTCCTACTGGTTATAATTCTGACCAACACAATACGAAACAATACTCAAACCCAAAACAATGATTCACAAAAGTTTTCTCTCTCTAAACCTTAAACCAAAAACTTATCCAATATCTCTAGTGTTAGACGACCTCTACACACCCTAAGACCTTTTTATAAACCATATACTTTAACCTACAATCCCCCAAATCCCTCGGAAATGGAAACTGTCAAGTTAAAATAAGTTTCTTTTTCTGCTTGACAACGATCGGTCGTTGTCGTTAACAATTCCATATCGTCGTACACTTTAACCTAGAATTTTCAAATCCCTTAGAAATGAAAATTCTCAAATTAAGACAAATTCCATTTCTGCTTAACAACAATCTGTCGTTTCTGTTAACATCTCCCTTTCGTGATCACAACCTTGGCCAGCAAGATTTCGTCGAGCTTAACTTACAACTTAAAGTTATTTTCTTCTTGATCTATGACTTGTTCTCCACGCATCTTCAATTTCCCCTTTTTTATCTCAGTTTTGTAATCAAACACCACATTCTACATGTTCAAAAATGGTACATAAAACTGATCAGTCGAATTATCATCCCAAACTTAGTGAAAAAACAGAAAACAAAATCAGCTAATCCGATTAAGCTCACCCATGATCAAGTTATCTCCCCATGTTTGATATCATAATTGAGTTTTAAAAATTACACAAATAATGAGTAGAACAGAGATCTTTCACGAAGTTGGGCCTAGACATAAAACTGAATGGGACTAATCTGTAGAACTTATTTGTGAAATATGACCAACAAAGATAAAGCAAAAAGAACCAACCCAAAATAATGAATATTCCAACATACATACGACTAAGACAAAATCAAATGGAACAAGTGAGTGACCCAAACCAAAAGTGAAACATGTGAACATCATTACCAAATTAATCAGATTAACATTTTGCTTAATTTCATTAGTTAATTACACACCTCTAGAACGTCCATATCGAGTTGTGTAATGAGGAGATATAAGACATGACTTACTTGAGAGATCATGACACAACCAAAGTCACAAGTCTACAACATCTGGATGGTTGGCTTATGCGGCTAATCTTTCACCAGTCATACTTTTATTATGTGTATTTTATAGCACTATGTTCATGTCACTGTATATCAGGCAGTTATCAATTCCTTTGGATAGATAGACAAATGTGTGTACCATCAAGACTTTTTTGTATATGTACACACACTTTGATGTAGGGAGAGATCAAATTATTTCTTGATTGATTGCTTTTTGTTCATTGTTCATCTCCTTTGAAGGCATGAGTATGGAACACGAGTATCACTTGATTTCTCAACTCGATGTTCTCATAACAAGTCATTGTTCCAAGATATAGCACAAAGTGTTGTTAGAGGTATCACTTAACTTTTCAACCAGCTGATACAACAGCTCTCCTCAGCTCCTTGACCTCCTAATATATAGTAACACAACCTTTTGTATGTATACTACACAAACCGGCATGACAGACAACTCTCTCTCTCTC
>JAKUCM010005578.1:0-77796 GCA_023374145.1 Lepidium sativum
GAATTTTGATATCAAGACAGCACAAGAGAAGAGGCAGATGGACTTACATGAACTCGAAGAAATCAGACTCGAAGCATATGACAGCTCAAAAGCATACAAGGATCGAACAAAAGCAGCTCATGACAAAAAGATCCAGCAAAAAACAATCAAAGTTGGTGATCAAGTGCTACTCTTTAACTCAAGACTTAAGCTATTTCCGGGAAAGCTACGATCGAAGTGGTCTGGTCCGTTCAAAGTATTACAAGTTTTACCTTATGGAGCAGTCACTTTAGCCAATAGCAATGGAGAAGGATTCACTGTAAACGGTCATAGAGTAAAGCCTTACTTGGCAAAAAGCACGATTCCCGAGGGAACTTCGGTTCTGCTCGATGAACCACCTCCTCTCCAATAAAAAGGAGGAAAGTCGAGCTTGAGACTATAAACAAGCGCAGTTGGGAGGCAATCCCAAAGGTATCCTCTGTATATACATTCAATTTCTTTCTTTTCGCATATTTACTTACAAAATTGCTATTTTATCATTTTTTCATACATCTATTTCGACTTACATGCACTTGGAAGGTCTTTTGGGTCTCTTTTGTAGGAAAATAGGGCCCACATAGGATAAGTAGGGTCAAAACCGACAAGATGGGACAACACTCGACCACGCCTGGTCGAGTGTCCCACTCGAGCATCAGCCAGCTTTTGGCAGACTGACACTCGACCAAACCTGCTCGAGTGTCAGGCTCGAGCGTCCCGCCTTCATGCCTATTCACATACCTCCAAGCCTATAACTGCCAAAAGCTGAGAAAGGGGAGACATTTACTCCGAAAAATGGGTTAAATCTTTCTTTAATGCAATATCTTTTCCATTTAATTCAAAAAGATTTGATTTAATCCAAGTTCAAATTTTGAATTTGAAAAGGTTCCCCCTTGTTTTTCTCCTCTATAAAAGGAGGAGGAGCCTCTCTCCTTCCATTCACACGAAATACATTCTCTCTCTAACATTTCTCTCTAGTTGTTCTCTCTTTTACAGAAGCAAATCGTCCCTCTTTTTGTTCATCCACTACACTCGATCACCTCTGCTCGAGTGTCTTGTTCGAGTGTCCGAATACTTGCTCTTCCTCCGACCTACTTTCACCATGACAGACGGAAAATCCAACAAAGCCAACCTCCTCCGCCTCAGAGCCAAAAATAATGCTCGATCCAAAAGCAATCCTTTACAAGGAGAGTCTTCCATGGCCGCAAGCAGACCCGGCAGAAAAGAGAAGAGGAGGATGAAAGTGCAGTCTGAGAATGAGTCGGAAGAAAGAGGAGAACACATGGATGAAGACGAATTAGACCCAGACCTTGCTGCTGAAACACTCCGTGAAGATGGATATGGTGAAAGAGAGGCGGCAGAAGCAAGAGAGATAATTCTTGCCGGAAAAAGAGAGAAAGAGATGAAGGAGAGGCATAATTCGGCAAGGGCACTAAGTGATCTGCGGAGGATGGATTTTTTAGGTACCCGCTATCCATGCAAGGAGGCGCTAACCGCAATGGGGATAACAAGAGATGTGGATCTCATGTTGCAAAATTGTGGGCTGTCCACATTTGTGCAATATCCACAAAGAGCTTACAAAGAAGAGACTCTTCAGTTTTTGGCAACGGTTCAAATCGTTCTATACGATGCTGAAAACGAGAGTCTCCAAGAAAAGCAAGGTGGCGGTTACATCTTCTTTGCAATAAGAGGAAGGGACTATCGAATGACATTCAAAGCACTTAGGGACCTCTTCGAGTTCCCGAAGGCCGAGTCCGAAAATTATGGACCCGATTTCGATAGAGCTGAGTTGGATGATGTGTGGAGGTCGATTGCATCAACAAGGAGCAGATTCTCATCCTCCCGATCTAAGGCATCACTGATCCGAAACCCGGCGTTGAGGTATTTTCGAACAATCCTAGCAAATACATTTTTCTCACGTTTTACTACTGGAACCATTAACCTAGGAGAAATGGAGATGTTGGTGACTGCTCTTAAAGACATTGTTGGTCAAAAGAGTGACGGATCCCCGATTATTGGAGATCGAAACAATGCTGGATTAACAATCCAGTTTGCCAACCAATTAGTCACATACCGAGATTGGGCAAGGGATAACAAAACTGGAGAACGTGATGGAAAGATCACAATTGGCGGACTTATCACATGCATTCTGGAAAGGTGCAATGTGCCAATCGATGAGACACAATGGGCTGACCCTCGATTCATGAACATCGATCATTTAAGGAGGAGTCAATTCTTGGCCACAATGGAAGTTCGAGGTAAGCTCCTTTACTCTTTCCATCATTTACTTAGACCAAACGCTTTTCTGCTCTTGCCAAACAGGGAGTACACGACAATAAGAATGGGGCGAAACACGGATTTCAACCCACCTCTAGAAGCCTTGTACGACCCCAATGAACCTCAGCAGAGTTCATCACCAACAAACAGCGATGAGGTGGATCCCGAGGCATATTGTTTTAAAGAATACACGATGCCACCTCGTCAAGGAGAACCAATCCGAGAAGCACACAAGCACATAGGCTTATTGCAGAAAATGAACAAATGGTTGATGAAAAAGGTGAAGAAGCTGACTGCTAGCGACGAGGCTAGAAGGCAAGAAAACGATGATCTAAGTAGGAGAGTGGCAGCTCTAGAAAGGAACAGCGGACCACCACCACCACCAACCATTCGCCCAAGAAGAGCCTCCATATCCACGGATCGTGAAAGGCAACACCAACCAGCACCAGCTAGACGTTCCTCAGCTAACCCAGCAGCCTTCTCATACAGGAGACCATTTGATGCAGCAGGAGCAAGCTCGAGCCAACCGCTCGAGCACCAATCAGTCGAGCATTCCGAACACTCGACGGACACGCTCGAGCAAGCTGAGCTCGAGCGTCAAAGGCATAATGACTACTACATGGAGCTCATGCGAAATGTGGCATCCGATTACTGGAATCATTAAGAGGTACCAAAACCCCTTCCTTTCATAATAAATACCATTGCATATTTTTCAATTGACTTGCTTTTACATTTCTTTTACTTAGCTTGCTTTTGCATATTTTTCACTTGACTTGCTGGTCTAGGATCCTCTTTTGGACTTTTATACACACAAGGGACTGTGTGATTTAAGTTTGGGGGAGGGTTCTAGAGGATATTTGACTTTGTTTTCTGTGGTTCTTAGTTTTTATTCTTGCATTTGATCATTTGCATCACATCTAAGGCATAGAAAAACCAAAAAAAAATCGAAAATGCATAAGTCAAAAACAGAGTGTTCATGTAGTTGCATTGCATTCATATAGGATTGAGTCTAGAGTTTTGGGAATCATCTTGCTAGATAGGTAGACTTGCTAGGTTGATTGGCTAGTAACCATAGTGAACTCTTAGACTTGCGTTTTTCCCTCTTGAACACTGATAGGTAGATCATTAACCTTTGAAACCAATACTTAGGTTGTGTCTCGAAAAGAACCTGATTTGTTACCTCATAATCGAATTTTATTTTCCAAATTAGGGGCTTGAGATACATTGCATAAGATCCTTCCTTAGGTTCAGCTAGCTAAGTAAAAAGAAAAGCATGAGGAGAATATAAGAATCATCCTTCTCAAAAATTCGGCTCAAAATATATGGTCTAAGATGAACGGGGATTGTGCGTAAACCCGTACCTTCTTGTGTTCATCAATAAAGCCATTTCGATATCGCCTAAAATGAACCGGGACTGTGCGTAAACCCGTACTTTTTCGCGTCTCATTGATAAAGCTAATACATCGATGCCTAAGGTGAACCGGGAGTGTGCGTAAACCCGTACTTTTTCGTGCTTCATTGATAAGCTAAAGCCAATAAAAACGAGTAAAGAGTTGAGAAGTGATCGAAAATGCTTAAACCATTAGTGACTAGCTGAATTTGAGGAAGTTGAATCCCAAAGTCTCTGATTAATAGCCCCTTTTGCGGACTGCACTTGAAAGAAATAGGTTTCGAATCTGAATTTCTTAAGAGACCAACTAAGTGTTAGGGAATAATCGGTCTTAATGCTAAGCCTTGATAAAAGTAAATTGTGGTTCTTACAAAAGAATGAGGTTTCACTTGTGGGTTACAGTTTTTCGATTTTGGCAGGTCATTTGTTTAAGTAAGATGTTCCCATTGTTAGCAACTTCTCTTCCTTCTTAGTTCGATGCACATTTGCTTGAGGGCAAGCAAAGACTAAGTTTGGGGGAGTTGATGTGTCTGCATTTTACCACATTTTAGGACCATTATTTAGCATGTTTTGCATTCATACTTGCATTATTATCATTGTTTTAGGTTCCTTTTAGCATAATTTGCATTATTAGTATCGGGCATTGCATACATTGCATAAAAGGGACTTTTAGGTACTTTTTGGAGCTTATCACGAAGTATTTCGGAGTACAAGAAGACCAATGAGGAATCGACTGGTCCAAGGTTGAAGTTCAAGATGCAAACTAGAAGATTTGTCACTCGAGTCTCCGACACTCGAGCATGACACTCGACCACCACTTGGTCGAGTGCCTTTACGGACCAGAACTGAGACTTTAGACGAAGATTGAATCTTTGGGCTTCTCTGCGAAAAAGGCCCATCAAAAGCCCCTTTGTGCAAGCCCAATTATCTTTTAGTTCTTTTCTATTTTTCTTTCTTAGGGAAATTTCCTTTTAACTTTTAAAAGGAAATTCCCATTTTTTCTTTCAAGGGAATTTTTCCCGTTTTCTCTTTAAGTATTTTTCCTTTTTCTTTAAGATCTTTTGATCTATAAATTGTACTAGAATTTCTACTTTCAATATACAATCTTTTCTAGCAATTTTCGAGTCTCTTATTTTTACAAAGGCATTTACGAATTTTTTAGCTTTAAGTTTTATGCAATTAGATTTCGATTTTAAGTCTATGTTTTATTTCATGAATTCTGAGTAAGTTAGTCTAGGGTTCTTGAGGAAAGGGTGAGATTAGGGGAAAACTTAGGGATTTCTAGATTTGTCTATGTTTAAATAAGGTCTTAGATCTCTTTAGTTTAAGTGTTCTTAATGCTTGTTTCTTTCTGATCAATTGAAATTCGATCTCTTGGTGAATCCCCCCCGAGAGGCGTTTGGGGAATCACTTGAACATGCTTAAATTAAGATAGCATCTTCCTAGCTCAAGAGATTGATTGTCTAGGGTGTTATTAGGCTTTGTAAGGTCCATACTTAAGGCCTCTTGAATTTCCAATCGTTGGGCGAGAGTCAAGTCAGGTTGTCTTTTAGGAGAGATCCCATTGCGCGAGAGCGAATGTGATTACTTTGTGATTCCTTGCTTAGAGGTCATCTAAATAGGTTGATAGATAAGTCTAGAACCCCTAGGAATACCCTAATCATTGATCCTAATCCTCGAGAACCCGTTTTTCCCTTATTGAATTTTCGTGATTTTAATACTCTGCTTTAGGTTGAGATTTTGTGTTGCACTTTATTAATTTCATTATTGCTTTACTTTTAATGCTCTGTCTTACATTCTAATACTCTGTTTCATTTTTAGCATTTTTTAGATTTCATTATCACCTAGGATAGATCACCACTTGCTAAAACCGAATCTGGCTTAGATTAGAATAAGTAGATTATATCTTGATTGCTAGTTACTCTCCCAGTGGATTGACACCATACTGTACTGCAATTGATTACATAAACAGTTTGGTATTTGAGAAAACACCGTAAAAACATGTTTATCAGTATACCGCAAGGGTCAATGAGGGACTTGATACTTAGGGAAGCGCATGGCGGAGGACTCATGGGGCACTTCAGAGTTGCCAACACTCTAGCCATGGTGGTCGAGCATTCCTTTTGGCTACATCTTAGGAGAGATGTGGAGCGGTTGTGCATCAAATGTGCAACATGTTTTAAAGCTAAAGCTAAGCCCCACCCTCATGGTCTTTATCTCTCTTTACCTATTTCTAATGCTTCTTGAGAGGATATCTCAATGGATTTTATTCTAGGTTTACCAAAGATAAATCAAAAGGACTCAATTTTTGTTGTAGTGGACCGCTTTTCAAAGATGACTCACGTCATACCTTGTGACAAGACCAATGACGCATAACAAATCGCTGACTTATTCTTCAAGGAAGTGATGCGCTTACATGGAGTCCCGAGGACTATTGTTTCTGATCGAGACGCCAAGTTCCTAAGCCACTTTTGGAGGACCTTGTAGCGGAAATTAGGCACCAAGTTGCTCACCACTTGTCATCCCCAAACCAACAGCCAAACTGAAGTGGTAAACCGTAGTCTAGGAACCTTACTTAGAGTTACAGTCGGTAAGAATTTAACCAATTGGCATTCTTGCTTACCTATGGTTGAATTTGCTTATAACCGAGCTAATCATTCGTCTTCTAAGTTTTCACCATTTGAAGCGGTATATGGTTTCAACCCTTTGACGCCAATGGATTTTACACCACTCCCTCCGCACCATTACCTTGACAAAGATGCAAGTGCCAAAGCCAAACTAGTCTAAAGTTACATCTCAAAATCAAGGAGAAGTTGGAAAAGAAGGCTGAATCGATAAAGCAAAGAGAGGACAAAAGACGCAAGGTTGTGATATTCAACCCGATAGATTGGGTTTGGTACACATGCGCCTAGAGCACTTCCCGAACAAGCGCAAGCTCGCACCCAGGGGCGATACTCCCTTCCGAGTAAACGAAGGGATCAACGACAATGCCTACCGATTGGAACTTCCTGGTGAGTTCAATATCTTTTCAAGTTTCAATGTTGCTGATCTCTCCCTGTTTCATGTCAATAATGACGATGCACCCGAGATGGAGCATCTTCAAGAGGGAGGGAATGATGAGGGCATCAAGCCGGTTGAACTAGGCAGGCCATTGACTCGAGCTAGGATACACAAGCTTAGAGAACAACTAAGAGATCACGTCCTTCCCGGAACGCTCCAAGATCGATATCAGGACTTCTTCGAGGAGCGCAGGAAAGATCAAGAACGCAAGTCAATACCAAGCAGCACGACCAGAGGAGATCCAAGACATTCAAGACCCTTTAGAAGCTGACCAAGAGGACCAAGAATCGACAATACCAGAGCTGGAAGAAACCGACAAGACTTGGCCCTTTATCGCGCCCTACAAGGATTATTTTGTGTTTACGACAAATGTTTTTGCAAGAACGCCAAGCCCAAACAACTCCAGCACCTTGGGATAGAGAGTCTTAAGGTCCATAGGCTTTTTAGGCCTTTTAGTTTCATTTAAAAAGGCAACAAAACACTAAGTTAGAAATTGACATTTTTCTTGTAATTTGCCATTTTTCGTATTTCCTTTTTGTTAATGGGCTGCCACCCATATTTTTCTTTTTTCTTTAAGTAAGTCGTTCTTAGCACCCCTATATAAGGTCTCCTTGCAGCCATGTAACAAACCACCCAAATTTGAAATCAATAAAGAACACAATTTCTCATAGAGAAATCTTTAGTCCTTAGCAAGCTCAGTCGTTTGTTTAAGACTTAGAAGACACTGCAAGATCTCGAGCTGTTTCCCCTTGATCTAGAGTGTGCTTGAGTGTATCAAGAAGGCAATCATACTTCTTGTGGATCGCTCCTCAAACCACCCCCTTCCGCGCCTCCTGACTTTTTTTACCAAGGAAGTAAATCGGGTTTCCTTGGATAGAACCCGCTCCCAACAACCTTAGATAAGCATCTCGAAACTCGTATCAAGAGGAAAGAAAATTGGATGGTCCCAAGACAAAGTGATCTTGCGGCGATAGTGACCTCTCTTTGCGTGATCCGAGGAGAGGTCCTATGTTTCCTTTAATTTCCAACGGCTATATGATTTCATCGAGGTCCCTTTTTAATCTTTCATGGGTCAAAGATATTATCTTTAAGCTTCATGTGTCTCTATCGGATCAGATCTCGAGGTGGTCGCTCGTATGCATCGTTCGTACGGAATCCGAACAATCAGGTAATGTGGTTGGGGCTCCAACGTTTTGATACATATCCGGACAATAGCATTCCGCGCCTTGACGACTCTCGAACCGCAGTACCTAGCGCCCGATCATATCCATTCCTTAGTGTACTACGCCCTAAGGCCTTACTACATGTGGTGCTTTGCGCCCTGATGACTTCCGACCTATGATAACTTGTAACCCACAATATCTTCTTTTTTAATTTCCATTGATCAATACATAGTTGGTCATAAGCCTTATAAAACGAAAATAAAAAAGCCTCAAGTGAATCATCAAATTTCCTAATTAGGATCAGCTAATCCAAAATGTCTTTTAAGAAACATTTTGGTTAAGTCCTTATGGTTCAAAAAATCTGCAAAAATAAAAAGGTAGATATTTATTTTTGGGTTCCAATTTGGTGTTTAATTCTTTTTTAAATAATTTAATTTTGAGAATATTATATTTTTATTAAATTTTTAATGATAAAATGTATATAAGAATAATTAATTAAGTTTACTTAAGATCGTGTCATTTTTATATACTAAAAGCATATTTTTATGTTTTTAATTAAAAATTTGTAATTTTAATAAATAATGATTAACTTTTTTTTGTTTAATTTTATTCGAGATTTGAGAAAAACTTAATTTAGTATTTTAAATTTCATTCCATTTGGATATTATATATCAGTTCAGATTCGATTTTAGAAGTATCGATTTGGATTTAAGAATTATGCCCATGAACCTTAGAAATATGAAAAAGGCAACAAAACTATAATATTCCATAGTTGCTATTCGTTAGTCCAAAAAATGAAAAAGGCAAATTCGGAATACAAAACACGAGAGGATATACAAACAAAATACTAATATAATCACACGTTCTCTATATTTGAACATTGGGTTTGGGTACACATGCGCCCAGAGCGCTTCCCGAACAAGTGCAACTCCAATCTTGCGCCCCGGGGTGATGATTTCTTCCGAGTAATTGAACGGATCAAAGACAATGCCTACCGATTGGAACTGCCGTGTGAGTTCAATATCTCTTCAAGTTTCAATGTTGCTGCCCTCTCCCCGTTCCAGGTCGACAATGACGGTGCACCCGAGATGGAGCATCTTTTAGAGGGAGGGAATGATGAGGGCATCAAGCCGGTTGAACTAGGCAGACCAATGACTCGAGCTAGGACACGCAAGCTAAGAGAACAATTAGGAGAAGTTGTAGCTGACATCTTGAACCAGGAAGAGAACGCTCCCTCCCCGGAACTCTCCAAGAAAGCTCCCCTCCCGGAACGCTACAAGATCGAATCAGGACTTCTTCGAGGAGCGCAGAAAAGATCAAGAACGCAAGTCAATACCAAGCAACACGACAAGAGGAGGACCAAGACATTCAAGACCCTTTAGAAGCTGACCAAGGGGACTAAGAATCAACAAGACCGAGCTGGAAGCAACCGACAAGACTTGGCCCTTTGTCGCGTCCTACAAGGTTTGTTCTGTGTTTTCAATAAATGTTTTTGCAAGAACGCCAAGCCCAACAACTCCAGCACTTTAGGATAGAGAGTCTTAAGGTCTGTACACTTTTTAGGGCTTTTATTTTCGTTTAATAAGACACCAAAACTCTAAGTTATAAATTTGCTATTTTTCTTGTAATTTATCAATTTTCTTATTTCCTTTTTGTTAATGGGTTGCAACCCATATTTTTTTTTTTTTTAAGTGAGTCGGCCTTAGAGCTAGCTGATAGGACCCCTTTATTAGGTCCCCTTGCAGCTGTGTAAAATCAACAACTTTGATATCAATAAAGAACACAATTTTCTCAAAGAGAAACCCTTAATCATTAGAAAGGTTAGTTGTTTGTTTAAGTCATCTGTAATATCCTTTAAGTTTGTTAATTAACTAAGCTAAACAAAAACTAATTAACAGACATGACAAAGCTATGATGAACTATTTAAACATAAATGACGGAATGAAAATGGCTCGGTCAACAAAATAGACGATTTAATTAATAATTCAACAAAAGAAATTTGGGATTTGATTGGTAAACCAGCAAAATTTCATAAGTTTTTTGGGAAATTTTGCGTGAGTAGTTGTTCATTAATATCAAAAGTAGCATTACAACCAATTTTTCTTAGTTTATGGGGGAAATATTTATTGTCGTGTATAGTTTAATTGTGGAATAGAGTTAATGCAAACATGGCAGTAATGAGGAGAAAACAGATGAAAAAAATCACGTGAAAAATTGAAACAGAGAGCTTTCTTATTCACCACACATGTCTCCTTTCCAAGTCTTTGCCAATTGGCCAACAATCAAAAGCCGTCAGTGGCAATCTTGTAAAATTTTTGTATTTTTATTTTTCCGCTGGCCTCGGTCCCATCGGCGAACGCATACAAACACAATCCTTGATTCTCATTTAATAAACACAAAACCCTTTAGTTGTTTTTTTTTCACCAAACACCATAACGAATCTCTTTGATTTTTCGAAATGTTGAAGCTTTCGTGTAATTTAATTGACCATTTACACAACTTCTTCTACGATTCTAGCCGGATTTTTGTTCCGGTGCGTCGACGTACTGGAACCATCTCTTGTTGTCAGCTAAAAAAGGAACCTTTACGGGCAATTTTCTCCACCGATCAAGGAAGTAGCCTCCGTCAAACCGTCGATTCTGTTTCTGACACTCCAGTTGATCGTCTCCGATTTGGTCGGTTGATGGAAGATGGGTTTTCTTACAAGGAGAAGTTTATTGTTAGAAGCTACGAAGTTGGGATTAACAAAACTGCCACCGTTGAGACAATTGCTAATCTCTTACAGGTTTGATTATTTGGATTGTGGGTACTTAATTATCAAACAATGGTCCCCTTTTCCCGATACTTGTCCTTTTGAGTTTGGTTTGACTTTCTAATGTTTTAAGCTTTGAATTGTGTAGGAAGTGGCATGTAATCATGTTCAGAAAGTTGGATTCTCGACTGATGGATTTGCTACAACACATACTATGAGGAAATTACATCTCATATGGGTTACTGCAAGAATGCACATAGAGATTTACAAATATCCAGCTTGGTAAGGCTTTGGATTTTTGACTCTTTAGGCTTTGAGTGGTTGAGGATTTTGTGGTCGGAGATGAAAGTTTGTAGCTTTCTCGTTTGGCTACAGGAGTGATGTTGTTGAGATTGAGACATGGTGCCAGAGTGAAGGAAGGATTGGGACAAGACGTGATTGGATTTTAAAGGATTGTGCCACTGGTGAAGTTATTGGACGAGCTACAAGGTTTGGGCTTTTTCAACTTGACATACCAAAGTTTATTCTTATCATTTGATTTGGAAGTCTATTGTTAGGTTTCTGAATTGATTGTGAGTTGGTAGTTTCGACATTAGTAGCAACCGAACCCGGGATATGGATGCGTATTCTTGAACTATTGTTGTTTGTTTAACTAATGTTTCAGCAAGTGGGTGATGATGAACCAAGATACAAGGCGGCTTCAACGAGTAACAGATGAAGTTCGAGATGAGTACTTGGTGTTTTGTCCTCGGGAACCCAGGTGAAGAATCATGGTTTACTTAAAAGAGTCAACGACATTGGAGTTCCCATATATTGGTTCACTAATCGCTGTGTTTTTGTAGACTAGCGTTTCCAGAAGAGAATAATAGCAGCTTAAAGAAGATCCCAAAACTGGAAGATCCAGCTCAGTATTCTACGCTTGGGCTTAAGCCAAGAAGAGCTGATCTAGACATGAATCAGCATGTGAATAATGTCACCTACATCGGATGGGTCCTTGAGGTAAGTAACTAAGTATATGCCAAGAGACCTCAAATCGTTAATTATGAGCCAACTAATAAATTTTGAGCTTGGTCCTTGGTAATGGCAGAGCATACCTCAAGAAATCATAGACACACATGAGCTTAAAGTTATAACTCTCGATTACAGAAGAGAATGCCAACAAGATGACAAAGTAGATTCACTCACCACCTCTGAAACACCCAACGAGGCGGTTTCAAAGCTTACTGTGAGTAATGGATCTACCACGTCAAAAAAACAAGGACACAATGAGAGCCAATTCTTGCACATCCTGAGGTTGTCAGAAAATGGTCAGGAGATCAATCGCGGGAGAACACAATGGCGAGAGAAGTCGTCAAGATGAGTTTTTCTACTTCCCTCTCAGTGAAGTTACAATTTGCTTCACGTTTGTAGTTGTATTTTACCCTCCTAATCAGATCTCTTTATGTGGTTACAAGAAATTGGATTATTGGAAGTGTTATTGTCCAAATTTTGTTCAGTTCTCTCCAAATTTTGGGCTTTAAGCCAAAACTTTCCTAGGTCTTAAATCTTTCGCTACTTGTATCTTACCATAAACTCTAAAGATTTATTCATCTAAATCTGCTCTACTTTGACCGCACGTTTGTCATAGACTTAAAAGGTTTGCCAACACTGTCACGCGAGTATGCCGATATTTTATTGTAGATCTATTCTACTATAGACCGGTGCTAACCCCCTAACCGATTGGTACAACTCGGTTTAGTAAAACCGCATCCACATCCATAAAATGCAATGTTTGTAAGACGTCTATGCACCAAAACAAGAAAATGAAAAAACTAAAGAATCATTGACTTCCCTCTGTTTTCAAAACATTTTGAGAATTGGAGGCGTGAGACAAGAAATTATTTGAAATAAGAGACCTTCTCTTAACCATGAAGCCTTACACTACTTTGCTCTTCGAATCTGCATCTTTCTTCTTCTCCACTTCTTCATTTTTCCTCTTCTTGTGCCGAGCAACATACTTCTGGTACTCCTCGAGCTCTTTCTCCAGCTTCTCAATGAATTCACTCCTATGTTCAAGCGATTGCTCATGCCGATATTTCTCCAACGCGTAGCATTTCATATACTTTTTTCAGGACAAGAAACACAGAGCCAACATAAAGCATCTGATTTCATCAAATACCTTATCTTTAGAGAGGGTGTCAATACGAGACATCACTTCCGGTCTAACATAGTTTTCTCCACAGTATAATACTATGGTGTTGTTAGGTTTGACATCGATCACAATGCCTTTGCTCAACCGAGCAAGCTCTTCTGCATACTCATGAACCTGCCCGGGTTTGTTGCAGGGCTTGCAAATAATAACTTTAACAGTCTCATGCTTTTTCCAATGTAGGTGCAGATTTAAAACCACACCTCCAAACACTTTCACCTGTACGTTTTAAGTAATGCTGCTCTTCCTCAGTTAAGCTCTCTGGATCATAGGGTTCGGCTGGTGATTTTCGGACATCATACTTCCTCAGTTTCTCAACAAACCATTCTTCTTTCCTCTTGGCCTGCATATTCAACCACACCTTTCACAGTTTGAATAAATTTCAGAGCAACTAACATGTTTCCATTGACTAATACAGATGAACACATCATTGAAAGATTCAGAGTCATATACATATTTTCTAGTTACTTACAAATCAGAAGCTAATACGATATAAGAAAAGAAACTAGAGGTAGAACAATATGATACTATATCAATACTGATGTAACCTTTTTAAGCTTGTATCAAATCCTAACCAACTTTCATTTTTTTTCTTCGTCACACAAGCTAATTTAATTAAACTAAATGTTCAAAGATACATCAGCGATAAAGCATACAGAGTCGATACATGCAATAATCCATATATACATATATATATATATATATATATATATAAGTACAAATAGATGACATCTAAACGGAGTAACTCAAACACACAAGAGTTTTTGGATAACGGTTGAAAGAATAATTTTTGTCTTGGTAAAAAATATTGAAATACTCATAGTTTTGTCACCAAAAAAAACAGTTCAACCCTTAAAAACATTCCTCGAAAACAAGGTTCGTATTGAGGTTTGACGATATTTCTCTAAAATAGAGAAAAGTTGCAGTACCAAATTCTACATAGAGGAGAAAACGGTTAAATTTAACCAAAGAATAGGCATTCAATCAAATATAATCTAATTGTATTTTTTCTAAAGCCCACATAAATTATTTTGTTCTCCCAAGCTCATTTCCAACTAAGCAATAGATAATTAGGATTATAATACTTTTATTATGAAAATCAGGCCGACCAATATGGTCCACAAAGATGCCCAATAAAATATGAATCTTTTAGGAGGCTAGAGACAAAAACTCCAGCTTGATAATTGACGCTGCCGGAATGAGAAAGCTGCGCAGTAATGGAGAGACCAAAGGAATGGGACTCAACGAAGTCATCAGTGGATGATGGTGTTGCGGCATATCTAAGCAAAAACACTTCGGATCCAAACAGATTCTTCACCGGCGCAGAGAAGAAAGGGATAGGAAGAGGAGCACAAGAAGAAGAGGAGGCGGATGGCATAAAGGTGGTTGCAACAACTTCAGTTCCGGCGAAAGCAGATGGTGGAGTAGATGTTGAAGGTATTCTCTTCCTCTAGAAATGGAGCTTCTACCATCATCTCCGACCATTATATCTGATGGTGAAGAAGTGTGCCTCATAAAAACATAAGATGAATAGAGAAAGACAAACAAGAAACACATAGAAACAAAGAAACTGAAGAGAAGCTAGAAGATGAGTGAAAGAGATAAGATAGTATCACAAGATGTCTGGTGCCAACGACCAAAGCCACCGCCGGCAGCCGAGAGATGAAGGAGAAAGGCTTTCTCGATAATTGTGCATGGGGGAGTAAAGTGATTTTAACCAACTCAAACTCAAGTAGCAAAGACAATAACAATTGCTTAAATTTTCCTTTATATTGATCAGAAAATATTAGCTCAAAACCAATCAATACATACTCGTTATTGCTTAATTGTTTACATGAACTTGTAAACCACTTATATATAGATTTTTTGTAAACCTAATGAATCTATTGCAAATCATATCTAAACAGAAATATCAATCTTAATTTTATCTAAAAGTTTTGATCTTATCTTTACCTTATTAGGCCTTATCTCTAAACTTTATACAACTTAATAAAGTTTTAACTTAGGCCTTAAACTTTGAAGCTTAACCAACATTCTCCCTTCTAAGCTTCAAGTCTTCTTTTGATAAACACTTCACTCCAATGAGACTTCTCATTTGCTTGAATCGAACTCTTGCCAATGCCTTTGTTAAGATGTCCGCAAGCTGCCTTTCTCCAGGAACAAATTCGACTACAATCTGTTCATTGCATATACACTCTCGAATGAAATGATATCGCTTATGGGTATGTTTACTTCGTCCGTGGAATACTGGATTCTTTGTGAGCTCCAAAGCCGACTTGTTATCAATGTATATCACAGTTCTTTCGTGCTTCTTGGCTGTGACTTCACTCAACAGTTCTTGTAACCAAATCGCCTGCTTTGAAGCTTGAGTTGCAGCCATAAACTCTGCTTCACAGGAAGAGAGAGCAACAGTCTTCTATTTTTGCGAGTTCCATGAGACAGCAGTTTCTCCATAGTAGAAAATGTGACCAGAAGTACTTCTACCATCATCTATGTCAACATTGTGACTGCTGTCACTGTAACCTGAAAGTGTGTTTGATCCTGTTTTCTTGTACACCAAACCGTAGTTTGTAGTACCACTCAAGTATCTTAGAATCTGTTTTAATGCCCTTCCATGTGACTCTCGTGGCTGATGCATGTATCTACTTGCCATTCCAACCGAGAATGCTAAGTCTGGTCTTCTGTGCAACAAATATCTTAAACAACCAATTTTTCTTCTATAATCAGTTGCATCAATCTTTGGATCCGATTCACTTTCTTTGCAAAGCTTCATCCCGAACTCCATTGGAACGTGTTTCTTGTTGCAGTCTTCAAGTCCTACTTCTTGTAATATCTTGTTTGCATAAGCTTCTTGTTTTATCTCAATTTCTTCATTGCTCTGATTCACTTCAATTCCAAGATAAAAACTTAATCTTCCCAAATCAGACATTTCAAAATTCTGAGACATATTTGACTTAAACTCGTTGATGATTTTCAGTGTGCTTCCAGTCACAAATAGATCATCTATATAGATTGCAATAATCAAACAGTTTTTTCCTTCTTCTTTTCTATATACTGAGCTCTCTTTAGCACAACGAGTAAACTGCAACTCCCTTAGTATCCCATCGAGTTTGGTGTTCCAACACCGAGGAGCTTGCCGTAAACCATATAACGCTTTTGCAAGTTTGAAAACTTTACTCTCTTCTCCCTCCTTTTCAAATCCAATCGGCTGTGAAACATAAACATATTCAGTTAAAACTCCATGTAAGAATGCGGTTTTCACATCCAAGTGATGAAGCTCCCATGCACTTTAGGCTGCAAATCCCATGAGTAATCGAATTGTTTCAATGCGTGCGACTAGGGCAAATACTTCATCAAAGTCAATACAAGCTTCCTGTGCATATCCTTTAGCAACCAAACATGCTTTATACTTGTTTATTGATCCATCAGCATTCCTTTTAAGTTTGAAAATCCATTTCAGTCCAATTACCTTAGCACCTATATGTTTATTTACCAACCTCCATGTCTTGCTTTTCTCAATCGAATTAACCTCTTCTACACACGCTTTGTTCCACTCTACTGAATCTTTGGCTTCCTCATAGCTTAGTGGTTCATTGTTGAGTGAAAGTAGCAGTCTTTCACAATCGATGTTTGCAAAGAGCACATAGTCATTCAGATATGATGGAACATGACTCTGTCTTTGCATTCTTCTAAGTGGTTGAATCGTTTCTTCAGCAACTTAGTCTACCTTGTCTGCATTTTCTGCAGCATCAGTCTCATCTTCATTATGAGCATCCTGATCTGTAGACTCAACATCATCATCTTAAACCTCATCCCATGGTAACTCAGACACTCTCTGTTCTGAGTCAACATTGCTCTTATCTCCCTTTCAATTCCATGTCTGATTTTCAACAAACAATACATCCCTGCTAATGACTATTTTCTTTGTTGTTTGATTAAGAAGTCGGTATGTTTTTGTACCTGGTTCAATACCAAGATGAGCAAGAGGCTGAGATCGAAAATCAAGCTTCTTCAGACCTTCAGTTTTGAATTTTGCATAAGCCAAACATCCAAAGACTCGTATATGGTCAACTTTCGGCTTTCTTTTCTTTAAACTTTCATATGGTGTTTGCTTTTGCAAAGCTCTGGTTGCAACTCTGTTAATCGAGTACATGGAATGCCTCACACTTTCTCCCCATAAGTAGTTAGGTACTTCCATAGCTTTAAGAATGCTTCTAGTCATCTCCATAAGCGTTCTGTTTCGTCTTTCTACCACCCCATTCTGTTGAGGCGAATATGGAGCTGTCAAATGTCTCCTAATCCCACTTTTCTCACAGAAAACACCAAAGTCTTTTGAAACAAATTCCCCACCTCTATTAGTCCTTAGCTGTAGTACCTTTGTTTCAAATTCTCTCTCAATCATAATGACGAACTCCTTGAATTTCTTCAAAGCCTCACTCTTTTCTTTCAGAAGTATCGACCACATATACCTAGTATGATCATCAATTAAGACAAAAACATATTTGATCTGTGCTGGTGTGGATGGTGAGATAGGTCCACAGAGATCTGCGTGTATCAACTCAAATGCCTTGGAAGCTCGGAATGTACTTGCCTCCGAAAACATTTTGCGAGTTTGCTTCCCTCTTAAGAATGAGTTACAAATATCTTTATCAATCGTAATAGCAGGCAAGCCTCGTACCATCTGAAGTGTTGGCATATCTTTGAGGGTCTTAAAGTTTATATGTCCAAGTCGTGCATGCTACTTCCATGACTCTTCATGAAATTTAGTGAGAAAACATGTCGGTTTCTCAATTTGAAGCTTTACCTTATACAGTCTGTTAACAGCTCTTCTAACTTTGACAAGTAACTTCCCATTCTTATCATATAAAGTCAAAAGATCACTCTTCATAAGAACCTCACAACCATCCTCTGTTGTTTGTCCTAAACTCAATATACTGCAGTTCAAACTAGGTATATAGTATATTTCAGATAGTTTTCTCTGTTCTCCCGTTTTTGTTCTAAAAACAATCGATCATTTTCCTTCAATTGCGACACACGATCCATCTCCAAATCTCACTTTCCCTCTTATCTTTTTGTTTAGCTCACTGAAGTATGACTCTTTTCCCGTCATATGATTACTCGCTCCCGTATCTAAGTACCACTCACCACTATCTCTACTTTCTTCCATAAATTTCTTCGGATTCATTTCTCTTCATTAAGGAAGATTACTTCATGCATATAGACAGATTCATCAGCTTTCTCTGTCTCTGAGTCCTCTTGATCTTCATCTACCTTATTCAATTCTTCTAATCTTTTCTTTCTCTTAGGACATACAGAAGCGAAATGCCCTCTCTCATCGCATCGAAAGCAAACAATATTAGATCTGTCTTTCTTCTCTTTGTTTCGATCCTGATTGTTTGTGTTTCGACCTCTTCCTTTCCCATGAGCATGTCCATTGTACCGATCAGATCTTGAGTAAAGTAGATCATCATGCGACTCACTTTCTTCCTCTCTTTTTTTTATTCTTTCTTCGTAAGGTTTAAGACGTCCAACTATGTCTTCATACCCTGTTTAATTCAAATCCAGAACTTGTTCCAAGGAGGCAATAATGTGAATATATTTCTTTCTAGGTAAACTACTAAGAAATCTCTTCACCATCTTTGATTCTTCAATGACTTCTCCTAGTGCTGCAGATTTTGAAGCCAGTTCCGACATCTTTCCTATCTTGTCTGAGTCTTTCATCTTCAATCTCTCAAACTCTGACATTAACATCTGCAGCCTAGCTTCCTTTACTCTCTCTGCCCCTAAATGTTTTGCCTTAATAGCTTCCCGCATCGCTTTTGGAGAGCTTTGTTCACCAATTTGTAAAATAAGACTCTCTGGAACAGATTGAAACAACAATGCCGTGGCTAAGGGATTCTTCTCTTCAACACTAGAGCCCGATTCAATTGTCTCCCAAACTTTGTGTACTTGTAAAAGTACCTTCATCCTCATTGCCCACACCATATAATTTGTTGGTGTAAGCATCGGACATATAACAGCTGACGGTCTGACTCCTTCCTTATAGTTTTCACGTCATCACCCATGTTTCAAAGCTTCTTCTTTCGTTTCATGGAACATAATCTTTGCTCTGATACCAAATCAAGTTGTAAAGACAATAACAATTGCTTAAAGTTTCCTTTGTATTGATTAGAAAATATTAGCTCAAAACAAATCAATACATACTCGTTATTGCTCAATTGTTTACATGAACTCGTAAACCACCTATATATAGATCTTTTGCAAACCTAATGAATCTATTGCAAATCATATCTAAACAGAAATATCAATCTTAATTAAATCTAGAAAGTTTGATCTTATCTTTACCTTACTAGGCCTTATCTCTAAATTTTATACAACTTAATAAAGTTTTAATTTAGACCTTAAACTTTGAAACTTAACCAACACCAACTTCCCTAATTTCACTTTTTTCTAACTTTAAAATAAAAAGAATCCATTTGTGTCTTCTCTTCCTTCTTCTTCCGTTTTTCGAGACTGTAATATTTGTTAAAATATATGACACTGAGGTTTTCTTAAATATTGTTCTTTAATTTCTTAACCATATTTTCTAATTAGTCACCGTTGCAACAACTAACTTTGTTCTCTTTCCTGGGAGTATTCTGTTTTTCGATCTTTTAATGGTGAAATCCAAATCCTCACAGAAAGAATAGTAATATTTATGCTTCATTGCCTACTTGAAAGAGAGCTTCCTCATGGAAAATACAATGAATTTCTTTGCCTGGAACTTGCTTGGTTTTAATAATCCACGCAAGCATGCTTCTGTTAGAAAATGGGTTAAAGATTCTCGTCCTAGTTTTGGTATTCTTGTTGAAACTCGGGTTATTCAAGATAATTTCAACTCAATTTTATAGTCTTGCTTCCAAAATTGGAAAACCACTCGAATTATAATCATCATAGATTATACCGCATTTGGTTCTGTTGTAATGATGATGTTCGTATGACCCCTCTTGTTGTTAGTGCTCATCACGTTTCTTGTGGAGCTCAGAATGTTGCTTTTGGGGCAACTTTCATTTGTTTTGAAATTTATGCTTCCAACTTTGAATCAGATAGAAGACTTCTTTCGGATGAGTTGCGTTCTGTTAATGCTTCTTACAACCACCTAAATATTCCTTGGATTATTTTAGTGGATTTCAATGAGATTCTCTCTTATTCTAAACACAAGATCGGATTATTTTTTTGATCAAACTGGTATGTGCAAATTTCAAGATTATTCTGCTTATTGTGATCTATCTAACTTGGATTTCTCATGTCCAACTTTTACTTGGTGGAACAATCGGATCGATGATCCCAATGGTAAAAAATTGGATAGAGCTTTCGTTAATCCATGTTGGCTCATCATTTTTCTCTTTCTCATGTAGTTTTTGATATGGGAGCCATATTAGATCATGCTCAATGCTTTGTCTTCTTAACCTCTCTTATGGTGAAAGAAAGGAAATCCTTCCAATTTTTCAACTTTCCTAACTAATCATGAGATGTTCATTCTATCTGAATAAGCATTCTCTTCTATTCCACTCTTGATATGTCCTGCATTTATTTCATAAGAAGTTTAAGAGTTTGAAGTCTGCTCTTCGCATCTTAAATAAGACTCATTTTGGTGATATTCTCCTTTGCACCAAGTCAGCTTTTGAAACCATGTGTCGTGCTCTAATGCTTTTAAAGTTGCTGTAAATACTTCTTCATCTTGGAATCACTAGGTTGATATTGAGGAACAATTCTTCCTTCAGAAGTCTCGCATAAACTGGTTGAAGTCAGGGGATCAGAACTCTTCCTCTTTCACAAAGTCACACAGGCTCGTACCTCTTAAAATTCCATTACTTACTTGGAATTCATAAAAAAGGAAGGAGTTCATTATTTTAAAACTTTTTTATAGTCTACTCATCGGGACTCTAGCAATCTATATGCGGTTGCTTCCCTGATTGATTATCACTGTCCTGATTCTATGGCTGCTTCTCTTACTCGGCTGATGAAATTAAAAGTGTGGTCTTTTCTATGACTTCTAATAAGGCTCATGGCCCTGCTGGTTTCATTGTCAAATTCTTGAAACTTGCTTGGAGTATTATTGGTAAAGATTTCACTACTATTGTGCAATCATTCTTTTTATTTAACTTTCTCCCTTCAGGTGTTAATGTTGCAGCCCTGACTCTTTTTCCTAAGAATTCTGCTGCAATTTACATGAAAGATTCCAGGCCTATTTATATCTTGGATTTATCTTTACATATTCAGTGCCTCATTCTCTGTTTCAATCAATAATGAGCTAGAGGTTTTCTTTCTCTAGTTCTCGGGGTTTAACGCAAGGATGCTCTCCATCTCCTTACCTTTATGTGATTCCGAACAATGTTCTCTCCAATGTGCTTGATAAAGCTGCTTCTAATGATGTATTTGTTTTCATCCTCTCTATCAAGACTTGAACCTCACTCACTTGAGTTTTACTGATGATATACTGGTCTTTACAGATAATTCTCCTTCTTCTCTGAATGGTTTCATTTGTGTTATGCAAAATTATGCTGATTTATCAGGTCTTCACATCAACCATAAAACTCTTCTATATTTTTTGGTGGTAAACCTTCTTCTCCCCTTTAAGATGTTATTCACGCTGGAATCTTTGTTGACATTTTGCCAATTAAGTATCTTGGTCTTCGTCTAACAACTAAGTCTATGTCCATATCAGACTGTGAACCTTTGCTTGATAAGATCAAATCTCCAATGCACAATTGGAGTACCAAATATCTCTCTTTTGCAGGCTGTCTCTAGCTCTTTAAATTGGATATCACTACCATTTCCAACTTTTGGTGTGCTACTTTCAGACTTCCTAGTCGATCTCTTAATGAAGTTGAACGCCTTTACAATGCGTTTCTTTGGTCTTGATCTCCAAATAATACCTCTAAAGCAAATGTATCTTGGGATGATGTTTGTATGCCTTGAATGGAAGGTGGACTTGGTTTGAGAAAGCTTCATGATTCTTCTCAGGTTTTTGCCCTCCATTTAATTTGGAGACATCTCTTCCTCAAATACCCTTTTTGAGTTTCTTTGACTCACCACTATCTCCTGCGTTATTCATCATTTTGGGATGTCAAACCTAACTCTCCAGGCTCCTGAATTTGGCACAAATTAGTGAAGCTTCGTAATCAAGTTTTTCCCTTTATCAAAGTTTAGAGCAGATATGGTAGTAAAGCTTCTTTCTGATTTTAGAACTGGACTTCTCTTGGTAAACTCATTGATTAGTTGGAGATGTGGGAACTCGTTATATTGGTGTTCTCCGGTATAATGTGGTAGTTGAGGCTATTTCAGCTTCTGGTTGAATTTTTCATAATCTCACGAATCTAGCCTAGATCACCTCGTTGATCAGATTTATGCTCTTTATCTTCATGTTCAAGACTCATGTGATGACATTTATCTTTGGAAGCATGGTGATGATGATTTTAAACAGGTTTTCTCCTCTTCAATGATTTGGAATATGATTCATATGCAGAAGCCCCATGTTCCTTGGCACAATGCGGTTTGGTTTTCACAGAGAGTTCCTCGTTTCTCTTTTATCAACTGGCTTGCTTTTAAAAACATCATTTCTACTAGTGATAAAATTCAGATTTGGGATGGAACTCAGAATTGTATCTTTTGTGGAGAACACAATGAGACTCTAGAGATTATATGTTCTTTACATGTTCGTTCACTTTTTTGGTCTGGTTTAACATTTGTGGCTCTCTTCTCGGTTCTTTCATTAGTCATGATTGGTCTATTAGTTCAATCCATCTTATGTTCCACTCATGATCTGCTTGATAAAGTCCTCCTTCGCATGTGTTGTGTTTGATCTCTTCTTTGTAGCTTGTTTTCCTTAGAAATGAGAAATGAACAAGAAAGATGACACAAGGATTTACGAGTTCCCAAGTCCTAAAACCGGACTTGGTACATCTCGAAGGATTAACAACCAATCCTTGGTGGTTTATAGCCTTGAATCAAGTCCTTACACACTCTAGTAACCTTCCCAAGAGATCTCACCAAGAGAAAATTAACCCTAAGAAACCCAAGAACACTCTCTTAAGCTCTCAACCTTCTCTCTCTAGTCTCTATTACTTGTTACTACTTATGTGAACTCTTACAACTCTTTTGCTATATGTTTCAGTCTCTACTTATGCACCTATTACATTGCATCACTCTTTGACCACTTTTCTTTCTTTGTCATGAGGTGCAAAAGGGCATTGGACCACCAGAAATCGTCATGGGCCAGAGGAGAATGGAGAAGGCCCAGAACCAGAAGAAGAAGGAAGGTCCTGCTACATTTGGGCCAATGACATCAGCTGGATGGGCCGTGGCTTGATATCGGCCCACCAGACACGGCCCAACTGAAGAGAGGAGAATGAGAAGCGTATCTCACAATCTCCACCTCGCTTCCTTCTCTCTCTAACTTCTCTTCTTTCTTCTTCCTTCTCTCTACGATTTCCTCTCCTTTCGCGACTCTTCCTCTTCGCGACTTTTCATTTTCCCGATCAGATAAACCTCCGATCTACTCACCTCTCGACATGCAACCGCCGAAACTGATCAGATCATCGACATGCAACCGTGTCGATGATCCCTTGCCCTCCGAACTCAACCGTCGGAGTCCTCTTTTCACTTCTCCGAGAACCAGATTCAGTGCCGAAGCACTCCAGGTTATGTAAACCCTCCTCAAACTTCATAATAGGAATAGATTTGGTTAGTAAATCTGCTGGATTGACTTTTGAATCTATCTTCTTCACCTTAATCGTTCCGTCTGATACATGTTCTTTTATGAAGTTGTATTTAACATGTATATGTTTTGTTCTCTCGTGATAGGAATAGTTCTTCGACAGGCAGAGAGCACTTTGGGAGTCGCAGAAGATTTCTGCATCACTCTGAGGAAACCCTAGTTCCGAGGATATCCCTTTCAGCCATAAAGCCTCCTTCCCGGCTTCAACCAACGCAATAAACTCAGCCTCTGTGGTCGAGAGAGCCACGGTGTGCTGAAGAGAGGACCTCCAACTCACGGTGTTCTCTCCAACCTGGAAAACATATCCAGTAATAGACCTTCTTCTATCTAAGTCTGCTGCGAAATCACTGTCACTGTAGCCTTTAACTTTGAACTCATTTGATTACTTGTACACAAGCTTCAGATCTAATGTATTTTTGATGTACCTTAGAATCCATTTGACCCCTTTCCAATGTTCTCTGCTAGGAGCACTCATGAACCTGCTGACAAGACCAGTTGCATATGCTAAATCAGGACGAGTGCCTACCATGGCATACATCAAGCTGCCAACAGCACTGGCGTAAGGTACTGATTTCATATCCTCTTCTGCTTCATCTTTCTTGTCTGGCTTTGTACTAGATAGCTTGAAATGAGTACCCATTGGTGTCTGTACTGGTCTTGCTTGTTCCATGCCATATGTTTGTAGAATTTTCTCTAGGTAGTTCTGTTGAGATAGAGTTAGAGTGCCTTTTTGTCTATCTCTGATGATATCAATACCTAAAATTCTTTTTGCTGCACCCAAATCTTTCATTTCAAACTCTGAGCTTAGTAGTTTCTTTAATCTTGAAATTTCTTTCATGCTTTTAGCTGCTACTAACATATCATCCACATAAAGCAATAAGTAGACCAAACTTCCATTTTCCACAGACTTGAAATAGACACAGGGATCGTGTTCACTTCTGTTGTATCCCTGTGTCTTCATGAACTTATCAAATCTTAAATTCCACTGTCTAGGAGACTGTTTTAACCCATAGATAGATTTTTTTAGCAAACAGACTTTATCACCCTCAGTAAAACCCTCTGGCTGTTCCATTAGAATCCTTTCATCTAACACACCATTTAGGAAAGCTGTTTTCACGTCTAACTGCTCTAGTTCCATGTCTAACATCACGGTCATAGACATCATCAGCCTGATGGTGGCGTGCTTCACCACTGGTGAAAACACGTCGTGATAGTCTATGCCCTCTAACTGTGAATAACCTTTAGCAACTAGTCTGGCTTTATACCTAGGTTCTTCAACTCCTGGAATACCTGGCTTTAGCTTAAACACCCACTTACAGCCTATAATCCTTTCTGTTTTTGGTCTATCAATTAGAATCCATGTTGCATTTTTCTTTAAGGAATTCAGACCATTTTTCTCTTTTAGAACTGCTAATAGCTTCTTGATAGGTTCTAGGTTCTTCAGAATTTATCAACTGAGCCATGTTTAATGCAAAAGCTGAAATACTTGAATCATCATACCTGCTAGGTGCTCTGATTCGAGTTCTTCTTTCTCTGTCACGTGCCAACTGATAATGTTGCAACTGATCTGTTTCGTTTTCTTCTTCAACATTCACAGTTTCTTCTTCTTCCTCAATAACTCCACCTTCACTATTAACTTCTACAACCTCTTCTTCTGTAGAATCATTTGAGTCAGGTAACAGAAAAGATACATGCTTAACTCTCTTTCTTGAATCAATAAATTCAACATCTTTAAGCTGAGCCCGATCAGAATCCTTATACATTATATTCTCTGCAAATACAACATCTCTGCTTATAATGCATTTCTTTTCTTCACCACTCCAAATTCTGTACCCTTTCACCCCTTGAGGATAACCTAGAAAAATTCCTTTCCTTGCTCTAGGTTTAAGTTTTCCTTGATTCACATAGTAGTATACCACACATCCAAACCTTCTCATGTGATCATAATCAGGTTTCCTTCCTGACCATAATTCCTCAGGAACATTATAGTTTAGAGGTTTTGAAGGTGATCTATTTATCATGTAAACCACGGTAGATGATGCTTCTGCCCAGAATGATTCTCCCAACCCAGTTTCGCATAACAAGCTTCTAACCTTCTCTAAAACTGTTCTGTTAAGTCTCTCAGCTACTCCATTCTGCTGAGGAGTATAAGGACACGTCTTGTGTCTTAGAATTCCATGTTCCTTGCAGTAATCCTCAAAAAATTTGTTGCAATATTCTAGGCCATTGTCAGTTCTTAGAGCTTTAACCTTCTGCTTGCTTTGATTTTCAACTAAGGTCTTCCATTCTACAAATTTTGTGAATGCCTCATCTTTTGTCTTTAGGAAATAGATCCACACCTTCCTTGTATAATCATCCACAAAAGATATGTAGTACTGGCATTTAGACAAACTGGGAGTTACATTAGGTGAACCCCAGAGATCCGAGTGAACATATTCAAGTCTTTCACTTGAAGTATGTTTTCCTGTTCTAAAAGACAGTCTGTGAGCTTTTCCCAGAATGCAAGGTTCACAATTATCCAAATCTTTTACATCAACACCCTTCAACAGTTCCTTCTTTACCAGTATCTTCAGATTCTTTTCACTGAGATGTCCTAGTCTGCTATGCCAAAGATTTGCTTTATTTGGCACCTCAACTGCTGGATTTGCCTGATCGAATACTGATTCCCCGTCTAAATAATAGACAGTTTCTCTATAATCTCCAGCTAGCACTTGCTTATCTCCCTTAAAGACTTTCATTCTGAAATCTTTTGACATGAACCAACACCCCAACGATTCTAGTTGACCTAGAGAGATCAGATTTCTTTTTGTTGAAGGTGAGTATCTGACATTTGTCAAAATCACTTCACTTCCATCAGAGTTTCGTATCTTGATTTTTCCTATGGCTGTTATCTCACAGAAAGTGTCATTTCCCATATATATTTTACCACCATTGACTTCCTCAATATCAAACATTAAATCCTTTCTGTAAGTGACATGATATGAACAGCCAGAATCAAGTATCCACCCATTTCTTAACTTCTGATCCATTGTTGCTAGCATTTCTGGTTCTGTGCTAGTTGATGTAGCAACTGCTGCTTCTGCCTTAGTGTGATTAGACTGACCTGATGTGGTGTGTCCTCTCTTTGGACAATTAGCTTTAAAATGCTCCAAACTGCCGCATATCCAACAAGCTCTTTCCTTTTTAGGTTTAGACTTGCTTCTGCTAGTTGTTTTTCCTTTTCCGTGATTTCTCTTTTCACTTCTACCTCTTGACTGAACAAATAGTCCTTCACCAATCACTTTCTGTTTTCATTTCTTCTTAAGCTCCATCTCTATAGAGTATGCAGAGCTTATAATCTCTTTAACTGTTATAGTTGTTCTTCCACTGCTATACTTCAGAGTATGAACTAGAGTTTCATATTGACTGGGAAGACTATTCATTAAGATAGCCGCTTGATCTTCATCACTCATAACAACTTGCAGACTTGACAAATCTGAGAGTAGCTTGTTAAACGTGTCTAGATTTTTGTCTAGAGTCTTATCCTCTTCCATTTTGAAACTATAGAAGGTTTGTTTCAAATGAAATCTATGTGGCAGGGTCTTGACGTGATATTCATCTTCAAGAACATTCCACATATCAAAAGTTGTAGGTTTATGAATAACCTTTCTTAGAACCATGTCTGTTAGGCTCATTCCTATGAGATTTCTAACCCTCCTGTCCTTTTCCAGCCATTTAGGATCTGAACCACTCTTATCTTCTTCTTTTTTCTTGTCTGCTTCTGAGGTTAACAGAAGCTGTTCTTTCGGTCTTTCACTTAACACCGAATCCAAGCCCAGAATCTCTAGAGTAGCTCTGATTCTATACTTCCAGATCATAAAATCTCCCTCTCCATCAAACTTTTCAACTTCAAATCTGCCTTGTGTTGGTTCCATAATATCTTCCACGATATACTATCAACACACTTAACAAGACCACAAAGATAAATCTTCCTGCTTGCAGATAACTCTGACTACAGCTCCTTTAAGTAACCTTTGCTTGATTTCTGTTAGGGCTGAAAACTTTCTTATGAAAGTTCTCGGCTTTAATACAGAAAAGTAGTACCTTTTACTTCAAAGGACTGCAACTTTGTTTACCTCTTAAGCTCTGATACCAATTGTTGTGTTTGATCTCTTCTTTGTAGCTTGTTTTCCTTAGAAATGAGAAATGAACAAGAAAGATGACACAAGGATTTACGAGTTCCCAAGTCCTAAAACCGGACTTGGTACATCTCGAAGGATTAACAACCAATCCTTGGTGGTTTATAGCCTTGAATCAAGTCCTTACACACTCTAGTAACCTTCCCAAGAGATCTCACCAAGAGAAAATTAACCCTAAGAAACCCAAGAACACTCTCTTAAGCTCTCAACCTTCTCTCTCTAGTCTCTATTACTTGTTACTACTTATGTGAACTCTTACAACTCTTTTGCTATATGTTTCAGTCTCTACTTATGCACCTATTACATTGCATCACTCTTTGACCACTTTTCTTTCTTTGTCATGAGGTGCAAAAGGGCATTGGACCACCAGAAATCGTCATGGGCCAGAGGAGAATGGAGAAGGCCCAGAACCAGAAGAAGAATGAAGGTCCTGCTACATTTGGGCCAATGACATCAGCTGGATGGGCCGTGGCTTGATATCGGCCCACCAGACACGGCCCAACTGAAGAGAGGAGAATGAGAAGCGTATCTCACAGCATGTCTTTCCAAACCTTAGTTACTGTTGAAGGGAAAGAAGTCCAAGAATTCACAACCATAGATCACTGGATATTGAAGCTCTTAGTCGTGTTATTAGCAACGTTATTCGAAATCACATTTCTTCCTCGAAATTCACAGGCCCACATAAGCTTGAAGGATTAAAAAGACGTTGGTTTGATCTCAATCCTAGTTGACTTTTTCTTTTTGGCTATTGAACTCTGATTTATCAATATTTGTTATTCATCTTTAGATAAACTTTTTTGTTGATATATAAATTTCACATTTCCACCAGAAAAAAGTCCAAATCTTATATCTTCTTACTATTCATTACTTTACTTCCTCTTCTTCAATTTTCTGTTGTCTCCTTTGCTCAAAATCTCCCTGGGTTCGTTGATGGTGTTTATGATGCCGGAAACAAAGAATTTCTCTCGTAGAACAAAGTGGATGCAAGTTTTCCTCCTTATGACGGCGGAGATGGCCGGATTGAAATGGTTGGACTCAACTTCTGACAATACCTTCACAATCGCTGCATCTTTTGAGTCTTCATATCTTGTCAAAAGGGTTCCTTTGTCTTTATGTTTCTCTGTTATATTAGCCGTGATTGCCCTCGACTCAAAAAGTGTAAGGTCGTCGTTTTGTAGAACATGGACTCGACCAAAAGGCTGCATTGAGAAAAGATGTAAGAATGTGTATGCGTATGATAGTAATAGTTTCATATTTATATGCGTATGGTAGTATTTTATTTAGAAACATGCGTACATTCATGGAGAGGAAAGAAGAGGGCTTGTGGTCACAAGCAAAAATAATGATGTTGACAAGCTCGAACTTAGTGTTCTTTCAAGCTAATACAATCGCATAATTTTATGGGAATCATTGACGATCGAATACTTTCTTCCGAAGGTGTCATTAGCTATACAGAGGAAGGTAAGACCATCAGATCTGAGAATGTGGAAGATATAACGATCATGTGAAAAATAGCCTCGAATCAATTGACATATGGATTCTCGTACGCAAGTGGAGAGAGTGATTAACAAGCTTTCAATGTTTCAATGGATTCTCGTACGCTATTGAAGACATTCTAAGAGAGAAATTTTTCAGGTTTTGAAATTAGATTCTCTGATAAGTAATCTTCTGTCATTTCCAGAATTTCGGCGGCGCTACAGAGTGGAACTAGTGTAGAAGTAGAGAAGTCGACTTTGAAGCAATAACTTATCTTTATCACCATCTCGAAGATCTCTGAACCTCCATAAAAATTCTTGAGCTTGATGTGAGGATTAATGTCATTCTGTTCTAATCTCCGTCCGTGCTCTGTAATCAACTGGTGAAGTTTTCTGCTTTTTAACATCAGAGAAAGCTTGAAGGAACAAATAAACAATCTCAGTTTTTAGTTTGTAAGAAAAGAAACCCTCGAAGATTAACAAAAAAAATTCAAATTTACACATAGTTACACCTAGTAAATAGTTATACAAAAGTTTCAAATAGTTATACTTGGACTGTTTTCATTTGAACTAATATTACATACCTTTCAAATTATTTTTTATAGTTATACATTTGATACGATTAACATATGATTCTAGTGTTTTATGCATTTTTATATTAAAATCCTAGTGTTATGAAATTTCTATATCCTAAGTTGGGTATTATTTACAAAGTCAGTATAATGAATATATTGTGTAGATTGTTTCATAATAACATAATATATTATATTATTGTAATTTCCTTCGTTGTACATAGTATTATTGTACATATTATTCAACTTGCAAATTATACAAATTCATAATTTCGAAATTAAACAAATGAAGTGAAGCAAGATATTGAAGAAAGCATTTTGAAGCGTGGTTGGTTTGCTCTCCTGGTCTAAATTAATTAAATCAATTAATTAAATAACCGTTTAATTGATTCTGGTTTAATAGAATTAGATTGGTCCTACTGAAAAACAAGCAGCAGAGGATGTATGATACTCTTAGACAATGTTCCTCTAAAGAGTGCACAAGTCTTCTTAAATGGATCAACGACAGAATAATGACAAACCAATCAGTTCTTAGTCCCCTCTATGTTCCCAAGTTTCATGTTAGTTACTGGGAAATTAATGGTGAACCTAGCACCACTCGAACGCTTCTTAGGGAAATCTAACCCGTTAGTACAAGTTGTAAACAAATTGGAGCAGACAGTCTTAGTTTTACCAGCTATTTTGCTATAATTACAAATTCAGTTGCTTTTATGACATTGACAACTCAGAAATCAACCATAAACACTTACAACTTAGAAGAAACATAAAAGAAGTTATTAACCAAAATTAAACGAAGCTACACCAAAATCGGTATCTGTTTATTCGAAAACAGATGATGAGACGGCATCAGCTACGGTGGTAGTGGCGGTGGCAGCGATGATGGAATTCGTCGGAGTCATTCGTGCAAATAGAAGATTTTATTTCATTTGATTTTTTTTTTATTTTTTTTTCTAATTTAAATGAAAAGGTATTTTAGTCCGATCATATTTCATCAAAAGAAAATAGGTACATAGATTAAAAGTGGTATAAGACCAGCTCCATCAATTGTCTCTTAACCAAAATCTTAAAATTAAAATAATATAAAATAATCTATAATAATAAGAAAAATAATAAAAATTTTAAGAGACAAAGAAAAAATTGTTTTTTAGTTAAGAAACTTTTACCAAATTTAAGAAACTCGGTTTGACATATAGAAAAGTGTAATTGGATATCAGTTTTTTTACTTAAATAATAACTAAACTATTAAAACTTTATTTAAAGAAAAACTCAACTAATCTTTTCATTAATAGACATGCTCTAAGAGATTTGTGTTTTTTTCTGAATCAAATATTTTGACTCTTGCTCCTAGGGTTATTGTCTCATAGGTCCATTTCTAAAGAACACAATCTGAAGACCCATTTTAAAAACAAAATCTGAAGACCCATTTTATTCCAAGTTCTTGATTGCAATCATCCAAATCGTGAAAATGTAATGCATTAGGGTCTATTCTTTTGTCCATCCAAATGCTATATCTGGATGATCAGTTTGGATGATGCATCTGGATGATGCTTTTGGATGTTGTTCTTTTCCTCATCCAAAAACTACATCGGGATGATTCATTTGGATGAAATTATGTTTCTTTGTACATTTGTGTAAATTAGTTGGATGTAATAGGTAAGTAAATGGCTAAAAAGGACATGTTTGTAGTAAATTGTCTTTTTATGATCTAAATTATATTTACACCAAAATTGTTACAGAATTGTATTGATCGAACAAAGGCAATGGTCGAGACGACGAGAAGAGAAGCGTCGAGAGAAGAGCCGAGAAGAAATATGAGATGAGAAGAGAAGAGAAGAGAAGAGAAGAGAAGAGAAGAGAAGGCCGAAGAGTCGAGAGCCGAGAGCCGAGAGCTGAGAAGAGCCCTAATTTTTCAATCTTGCTTTTATTTATTTTTACAAACTCATCTCCCTTCGAATGCATCATTTAAACTCATCAAAAGTTTTCTATAATTTTGAATGATTTTATCAAAATCATCCAGATGCTGCATCTCGATGAAGCAAATAATTGTATCTAAAAAACAACAATTATCATCTTCATCCAGATGGATCATCTGGATGGACAAAGGAACAGACCCTTAATGTGGTTTTCTAAAAATTGATAGACAACCCACCAGAGATATCTGGTGGAAAAATTTACAGAGGTGGATGAACTGATTGCTGCTCGGAGATGTATGCGGTTACAGAGCATGGACGATATTGCTGTATTCAAACACCAATCTTCACTGTTAAGAAACTCGAGTAGTCGTCGTAACCACATGCCACGAGTTAGACCAATATATCTCTCATCCTCTGGTTCTCCGAACCACCGATTTGCTTCCTCAAGGACCACCAGACATATGGATGAAGGCTCAAAACTAAACAGATACGAGGTAATCTGGTCCAGTAAAGTGTTAAATGAATTTAATAGATAGAAACTAGATATTAGAGTTTTTTCCCTATTGTGTTTGAAACTGTTTGTTTTTCAATTCTTAGCTGCATTGCTTATTGAAGCTCTTTTATGGGTTTATGAATTCTCACACTCGTGGTCAAATACTAGAGATTATGGTTCAGTTCTGATGTAAGTACTTAGCTGAATTGTTTATTTAGTGTGATAGTGTGTTTACAATAAGATAAGTGGAATGGGAGGTGGGTTGCAAGTTATAAAGACTTCGGGTTAACCAGAGGTGGACACACAAGCAGTAGAGATAAAGGCTCAATGACGTTGACTTCTAAACCATTTTCGAAAAGCACGAGTACAAGGAAACATGATGGGGCTGTATGAATTGGGAACACTGTAAGCCGGAAGAGCACAACACCAATAATGCTTTCGCAGTCTACACCACCGAGAAAACCTCGGTTTTCTTTGGTTTTATTGATCTGTTACGTTACTTCTTTTACTCATCGGATCATTCATGATGTTTGTGTAATGGACATGTTGATTAAGCAATAAGCATAATTGTTAAGATTCAACATTAAACTGGGATGGAAGAAAGGAACGAAGATCACATTCGAAGGAGTACGAAATGAAAAACCAGGTTATCTACCGGAAATTATTACATTTGTGGTCGATGAAAAAGATTTCCTTTGTTTAAAAGACGTGGAGATGACTTAAAAATTGCGGTGGAGATTCCTCAGCTAAAGACTTTAATAGGATTTAAACACTCTGTACTACTATTGAGCTGTGATTTGATGTCTGTATCTCTTGGAGATGTCAACTTCTATGCATTTGAGAGGGCAATATAAATGAATTAGTTTTTATGATGGATTATTTTTTGTTGGTCCTGTTTTTTTGTTTTCTTTTATTTAAATTGAAAATAAATGAAAATTTATATTTATTATAAACTAAAAAAGAAAAGAAGGAAGGGTATTATGATCACACTATATTTAATTAAATTGACTTGGGCATGCAGAAAGAAAGTGGATATAAGAGATTTTGGTTTCTCTAAAATGGTCAGTTCGTCTCTTAACCCGAAAGGAAGAGAATGTACATATTTGTCAAGCGTTAAGGTTTCAGAATAATAACTAGATGTGTAATGCCCATATCCCGTAGATTTTTCGGGTGATTTCGGATGGGTTCGAAGGAAGTGGGATCTGGGTCGGAAAAAATCTGGTTGGATTGGGGAAATTCGGAAAAGTCCATGAGATTATGTCAAGATGGTCGGATCCGAACATGCTTGTCAGATTCAGACCAGAACGGTCGTGGTTCGGACAGGCAAGATGATCCTCGGACAAGGTCTGAAATTTTTCGACAAGGGTCAACATTCGGACAAGTGTGGTCCGTGTTCGGGCATGGAGTGATAGTATCTAAACATATAGGGTTGGGAGTGTTCAGGGCCGGTCAGGGGCGGTTCAGGGAGATTGTACCGCAAATTAAACTTGGTCCAATTTAAGTGGGCTTGAACCCGGTCCATCAAGGATAAATTAGGGTTAGGGTTTCGCACGCAAAACCTTATAAATACTTCTTAAAGCCGCCGCTTCCACCTATTTTCGCGAAATCTCTAAGTAAAAGGCAAAAAGCTTTGCGAAGGTCTCTCATGCAGTTTTTGACCTATTATGAGCAATAGAAAGGACAAACTAAGAGTATTAAAGACAAGATTGGTGTAACCATGTTGAATTCACGTCAAGATGTGTCAGAAAAAGCTAAGACAAAAATGAGTTTTCGGGACCGTTGTGGTTAATCAGGGTGTGTTTCAGTCAATAATGGGATTAAGTCTTAGACGAGTTAGGATTGCTTGCTGTCTATATATTCTGACAAACTGATTACTGTGATCGTTGCTTGGGTTGATTCGCGTAATTCCGAGTGACCAAGGCAGTAGATCTTGTGAGACCCAACCTTGGGTCAATGAATTAATTTTGTGGCCCATAAGGCCCAATAAAAGAATTGTCAAGGGAGATAAGTTTTTGAGAGAAAAAAAAGGAAAGATGCATCTTCTCAACCTAGCACCAAAACCTAGTTTGTTCTCCTATTTAAACTCGCCAACTCGGCGCCACCTAGGCTTCTTCCTCTTCTGAAATCTTCAAACTCGAGCCTCATAACAAGTATCTCTATTGCCGAAGTTGATTGATCAACTTAGAGCACCCTCCAAGTGGTAAGAAATCCAGTTCGAACCACTATTTTTCGGGGCCCATAACTAATCTGATACTAATCGCCTATTGATGATTTATGTAGTTCTGGATAGATCTTTCTCTCAAGTTTCTGTAGTTTCAAACAGATCGTTGATTGGAGTAGTATTGAGAGAGTTACATCGAGTTTAAGGTAAGACATCAATTCAGTCTCTATTTCCAGACTTAGAGAATTTTGAGTTCTGTTCTAATTGATGTGTTCGACTTGGCATATTTGGGGTCGTTTTGTGACTAGATCTGTGCAAGGAAAGTCAGATTTTTGTTGGATTCAGATAAAGGGAACATTCAGGAACGCAACCGAACCATCCAACCTTCGAATCTAGGTAAGATATGATCTGTAATGTCGTTGCTTGGTCAGCAAGAATCATCTGTTTTGTTGAATGATGAACCCTAATTCTGTCTGGTTGCTTGTGTGTGAAGGTTTCTGCTGTGAAAGTTGTTGATTTTGCTTTTGGCTGCGTTTTTGAATCTGTCACCGGCCAATCTAGGTGAGGATATGATCTGCGAGACTTTTAGTTTTAATTTAATATTAAACTCGTTTATTCTAATAATTAAAAATAATTAATTAGAATATTTTTAATCATATATTAATTATTATATAACTCTTAGATAATATGTTAGGGATTTTGTGGTAATCATAGGCATGGATTAATAGGACGTTCATGTGACTATCGAAATTGTAGCACTGCTGGGAAACTTTATTGAGATGGAGCTGAAGCTCTATGAGGTAATCATAGGCATGGATTGGTTGAAACGCCATGGAGCTCACTTGGATTGTGTGAGAGCACATGTTAATCTCAATCGTGCAGAAGAGACTTGATGTTTCAGGGAGTCAGTGTCAGGAAAATGACTCAACTTGCTGCAATAGTAGAGGTAGAAAGTTCCCAGCCGAAGAGATTCAGGTTTATTTGGCAACAATCTTTGTTGAAGGAGGAGAATCAGAAGTAGAGCTGAAAGATACTCTTGTTGCTGCGGAGTATGTAGATGTTTTTGAACCACTGATAGGACCCCCACCTGGAAGAGGTGATGAGTTCACTATTGAGCTGGAGCCAGGGAGTGCTCCAATCTCGAGAGCTCCTTACCGTTTAGCCCCATCAGAGATGGCAAAACTAAAGAAGTTGTTGGAGTAACTGTTGGAGAAAGGGTTCATTAGACCTAGTAGTTCACCATGGGGAGCTCCTGTATTGTTTGTGAAGAAGAAAGATGGCAGCTTCAGACTTTGCATGGACTATCGAGGGCTAAATAAGGTGACCATCAAGAATAAGTATCCCCTACCTCAAATTGATGAACTGTTGGACCAGTTGCAAGGAGCGTCTTGGTTCTCAAATATTGATTTGACATCCGGTTATCATCAAATTTCTATTGCCAGAGATAACATCAAAAAGACGGCCTTCAGAACACGTTACGGGCACTATGAGTTCACAGTGATGCCTTTTGGTTTGACAAATGCCCCTGCTGCGTTTATGAAAATGATGAATAACGTGTTTTGGGAATATCTAGACAAGTTTGTTATTGTGTTCATTGATGACATTCTGATATACTCTAGAAGTAAGGAAGAGCATGTTGAACACTTAAGGATTGTGTTGATGAACGTTGCGGGAGCATCAATTATATGCTAAGTTGAAGAAGTGCAGCTTTTGGCAGAAGAAAATTGGATTTTTAGGCCACATTATGACAGAAAAAGGAATTGCAGTAGATCCAGAGAAGATTTGCACGATTTCAGATTGGCCTAGACCTAAGAGTGCTACTGAGGTACTCAGCTTTCTAGGGCTTGCAGGTTATTACCGGAAATTTATGGAGGGATTCGCCAGCTTGGCCAAGCCATTGACACATCTAACATGTAAGGAAGCACGTTTTGAGTGGTCTAAAGCGTGCGAGCAGAGCTTTGAGTGTTTGAAAGAACGTTTGACTAGGACGCCTGTGTTGGTACTACTGAGGGTAGGAGTACCATATGTAGTTTACACAGATGCGTCAAAAACTGGTCTTGGATGTGTCCTTATGCAAGAGGGTAAGGTGATTGCTTATGCCTCTAGACAGTTGAGGAAACATGAGGTCAACTACCCTACCCATGATTTGGAGCTTGCAGCTGTGGTCTTTGCTCTTAAGGTCTGGCGAGCATACTTGTATGGAGAAAAGGTACAATTGTTTACAGACCATAAAAGTCTGATGTACATCTTTACTCAGACGGACCTGAATCTTAGACAAAGGAGATGGGTGGAGTTGTTGGTGGACTACGATGTGGATATCGCTTATCATCCGGGGAAAGCTAATCTGGTAGCAGATGCATTAACCAGGAGAAGGAGTGATGCGTCAAGCACAAAGGAAGTGCAAGAGCTAGGAGTAATGTTATCTAGCCTCAGAATTTGTGAAGTCTTTGTAGAGGATGACGTTTTAGGCCTCAAAGCAATAAACCAAGCAGATTTGTTGGGGAGGATTCGCGAGGCGCAAAAGAGTGATGCATCCTTACTAAAGTCAGTTGCGATTGGAGTTGTGGGTTTTGACACCACAAAGAATGGAACATATGTCTTCAAGGGTTGAGTTTGTGTTCCTGATGACAAAGTTCTGAAGGGAAAGATATTAAAGCAAGCACATCAGTCACATTTCTGTATTCATCCGGGTTCTACCAAGATGTATCAGGATCTGAAGCGGTATTACCACTGGAGCGGAATGAAACGAGATGTATCATATTGGGTGGCAAAATGCACGACTTGTCAGTTGGTGAAGGCAGAACACCAGGTTTCGAGTGGACTTCTTCAAAGTTTACCATTACCCGAATGGAAATGGGATATGGTGACTATAGACTTTGTTACTGGTCTTCCAAGGACAGTAAATAAGCGGAACGCAATTTGGGTAATTGTAGACCGACTAACGAAGTCTGCGCATTTCTTAGCGATCAACAAGAAGGACACTGCTGAACGCTTAGCACAAATATATGTTGAAGAGATAGTTAGACTGAATGGTGTTCCGGTGAACATTGTCTCAGACAGAGATCCAAAGTTTTCATCAAATTTTTGGGGTGCATTTTAAAAGGCTTTAGGGACCAAGGTGCGATGAGTACTGCATATCACCCGCAGACAGATGGTCAATCTGAGATGACAATTCAGACGTTGGAGGACATGCTTAGAGCTTGCATGTTGGATTGGAGAGGTCGTTGGGAACGATACTTACCATTAGCAGAGTTTGCTTATAATAACAGTTATCATGCAAGTATAGGCATGCCTCCATACGAGGCTCTTTATGGACGACCTTGACGCACTCCACTTTGTTGGACATAAGTGGGGGAGCGCCAAAACATGAAGCCTGCAATAATTAAGGAGACGAGGGGACATGTAGAGATCCTTAAGAAGAGGTTAGCAGAAGCTCATGACCGTCAGAAAAGTTATGCGGATAAAAGGCGAAAGAGTTTGGAGTTTGAGATAGGCGACTTAGTGTACCTGAAGATGAGAATGTTCAGAGGTGTGAACCGTTGGGCTAAGAGAGGGAAGCTGAAGCCAAGGTACATGGGACCATACCCCATTACTCAAAGAATTGGAGCTGTTGCGTATCGGCTTGATCTACCTCCAGAGCTAGCAGCATTTCATAATGTCTTTCACGTGTCTGTGCTTAGGAAAATGATCAAAGATCCAGAGCTCATTATCTCACAGCCACCAAAGGACTTGGAGTATGATTTGTCGGTTAAAGGGAAACCGGTATCAATTGTAGATCGGAGAGAGGTTAGCTCTATCAGCAAGAAGAGTAAGACGGTTCAGGTTCTCTGGGAGAGAGATGGTATACAAGAACTAACATGGGACTCAGAAAAGGAGATGAAGAAAGATTATCCAGAACTTTTCAAGGAAGAGAGCATAACAATGGACATACCAAATTCGGGGACGAATTCCTAAAAGTGGGGGAGAATTGTGAGACCCAACCTTGGGTCAATGAATTAGTTTTGTGGCCCATAAGGCCCAATAAAAGAATTGTAATGGGAGATTAGTTTTTGAGAGAAAAAAAAAGGAAAGATGCATCCTATCAACCTAGCACCAAAACCTAGTTTGTTCTCCTATTTAAATTCGCCAACTCGGCGCCGCCTAGGCTTCTTCCTCTTCTGAAATCTTCAAAATCGAGCCTCATAGCAAGTATCTCCATTGCCGAAGTTGATTGATCAACCTAGAGCACACTCCAAGTGGTAAGAAATCCAGTCCGAACCACTATTTTTCGGGGCCCATAACTAATTTGATACTAATCGCCTATTTTGGTAGTTCTGGAAAGATCTTTCTCTCAAGTTTCTGTAGCTTCAAACGGATTGGTACAACTTGTTGAAATACACAAGTTGCACGTGATTGCTTTCTATGCTTAGGATAGACGATGTTTAGTATTAAGTGAGAACTTTGAGCCTCAGTGGGCAGAAGTGATCTCCTCACTGAGTATTTATACTCACCCCCTCATTTTCCCCTTTTCCAGATCGGATCTAGGATCGTGAGTAGCTGCCAAGTCTCCCATTTTCATTAAAGTTATTTATTTCAGTTATTTATTTCGTAAGACATTTTCTTCGTTATTTTCTTTATTTTAATGATTTTTATTCGAGAGATTTTATGTAAGATTTTGGGACCATCTTAGTTATTAAATAAAAATTGAATGTTTTGGCACGAAGTGACACGTGTCTCAAAGTGTCGGGAGACGGGTGTTACAGATCTGATTGAGCTCCGTGCGTGGATACTGCTTATTCTCTGACTTGATGGCTTTATTGTTTAATGCGTTTCTGGTTTGGCCTAGTGGGACAGAATGACCGATTCACTAAGCAATTCAATTGCTTACCCAATCTGTGTGATTGTAGGTGATGATATACCCAATGTCCGTGAAAGTGGCTAAGTAGGAGCAAGATGAGTGTGGGATAGGGGAATGATGGGGTTAGATACATTTATTTAACATTCTTGCACACTTTGTTGTACTAGAACCCCATTTTGATTAGTTTATACATGATTTCGGGCTTATCAAACAATCATAACTCGAAAATGGACTAAGTAAATAAATGGACCTAAATTGGCTAAGTGTTTGGTCCGCCTATGACCAAACTGAATCGAATCCGGATGTAGACATCTCGAGTTAGGGTGCTATAAGTTGGTATCAGAGCGTAGTTTGGTTCTAGGATAGTCGTGTATTGCATAAATGGGTTAGGTGATTGGAAATCCATCCTCCTCATGCCAAGGTCTCACAGTAAGACTAATATATAATACTTTGGGTATGAATTGAACTAAGTTAGTAAAATGGACTAACTTAGTGAATCTGGTCACTGTCAAATGGCTAAGAGTAACCGAACAAGAAGGCATAATGTTGGGAATGAGGCGACTTCCCGAGCTGTGGCAGAAAGGTTCAAGGAAGAGCATGTCCGAAGTGTGGATAATCAAAGTGTCGAGAGAAGTGCGCCAAGGGCGTTTAATTCCCAGCAACTTCCCAACGTGAGTACTTGTACCAAAAATACAGTTGGGATGAGTGAAGTGTTTGCCTTGTTGACCCAAGTCTTGGAGAGACTGCCCACTGTAGTGTCTGCTGCAGTAGTGCCACCGTGGGTTATTTCGGTACGGGTGGAGAATGTAGTCGAATAGGCGCAATTCATGGTCACTCCATCGTACTTGAAGATGATGGATCATTTGCAAAAATTGGGCACTAAGTTCTTTCAAGCCAATCAGGCAGATGAGTGGAGGAGTCAACTCGAGAGGAACTTTAACTCTATCTGTTGCCCGAAAGAGTTTTAGCGTGACATTACGGTCCACAAATGTACATAACTGGTGGCAATGAGTGTCGGGTCAAATGGCTAACCTGAGCTGCAATTGGGAAACCTTTTGTAAAGAGTTTCGGGCAAAGTACTTCCCAGCATAAGTGTTCGATCGGCTAGAGGGAGCCTTTTTGGACATTTGCCAAGGATCTATGTCCGTAAGGGAGCACGAGACTAAGTTTAACAACCTTAGGCGATATACGGGTCGCGAGTTGGATGATGAGAAAGTCTATGTTCGTCGTTTCATGTGCTGACTGCAGATTGAACTTTGAAACATTTTCTAATTCCAAAACTACAATTCGGTTGCTGAGTTGGTGAAATAGGCAGCACAGTTGGAGAGCAGACTGGAATAAGCTAAGTTAATGGGGGGGGGGAGAAAGGAAGCGAGTCCATATTGTACCTCAAATCCAATTCGGGTGTGCTTCAAGACCCAAGTTCAAGGAGGTGAAAGGGAATGGGTCGTTGAAGCCGGTTGTTGCCAGTTGTTTCGGGCGCGTGTTTTCGATGTGGTAGTACGGTCCATAAGATTTGGGAGGTCCCGAAAGGGGACTTAAGGGGAAAAGAGGTCTGAGCTAGTGACGCAAGGGTGTGCTACAACTGCGGTTAAGCTAGACACATCAGGACGCATTGCCTAAATCTGGCGCAGTTTTCAGGGAAACGGGCAAGTAAAGCATTACCGCTACTGCCACCGCTACCTAAGAGGCAACCGTTGATACAGAGAGCTTATTCGATGGATGCAGATCCATCAGACCAAAACGCTGCACGCCTAATCACCAGTGAGTCTTCTCCTTTTTACCTTAGCATTTTCTTGTTGAACTTGCTTGTCTGTTGCATGTTTTAGGGTCCTTAGTGATCTAGAGGAATGTGTAAGAACTATGAATATGGGTGGTGTGACAACGAGGAAGGTAATTGATTAGTCTGAGCCGTAGGTGGGCAAGTGATGGATATTTTTGGAAATATCTGGGACGTTCCAATGCTCATAGAGGGAGTGAGCATGCCAGCTGATCTTGTGATCCGCCAAGTGAAGTCTTATGAGGTGATCTTTGGAATGGATTGTCTCGGAAGAAACAAGGCATACTTAGATTGCCATCACAGTCGAGTGAAGTTTAAAAATGGTGGGAATTAGTTGGTGTATCAAGGAATCTGACTTACCTCAGGAAATCTGATCATTTCGGCTATCCAAGTAGAACAGATGGTCGAACAAAGATGTGAAGCATACTTAGCTATGATCACAACTGCCGAAATTTGAATGGACACATAACTTAAGGATTTCCGGTGGTGAATGAATTTGAGGACATATTCGCGGTAGTGAAGGATTTACCACCATCTCGATCTGATCCTTTCACGATCGAGTTAGAACCCGGGACAGCTCCAATATCTAAAACATCTTATCGGATGGCGCTTGTGCAGATGGTTGGATTAAAGAGACAACTTAGTGAATTGACGGATAAGGGATTCATTTGGACAAGTAGTTCACCGTGGGGAACACCTATGTGATTCGTCAAGAAGAAAGATGACACTTTTAGGTTGTGCATTACTATCTCGGATTAAACAGATTAATGGTGAAGAACAGGTACCCCCTTCCACGAATAGACGAGTTGTTGGATCAACTCAGAGGTGCTAACTGGTTATCGAAGTTTGACTTGGCTTCAGGTTATCATCAGATCCCAATCGTGGAGCCTGACGTTCGGAAGAAAAACTTCTAGACAAGGTACAAACACTTTGAATTTATGGTCATACCATTTTGGTTGACTAATTCTTTGGCTGCCTTCATGAAACTGATGAACGACGTGTTCATAGAATTCTTGGATGAATTCGTGATAATCTTCATTGATGAAATTATGTTGTACTTTAAGTCTTTTGAAGAGCATCAATATAACTTAAGAACGGTTTTGGGAAAGCAAAGGGAACATAAGTTGTTCGGGAAGCTAAGTAAGTGCTAATTTAAGCAAAGGGAAATCAGATTCTTAGGTCATGTGGTCTTGGATAAGGGAGTGTCCTTGAATCCTGGAAAAGATCAAAGCAATTTTAGGATAGCCTAGACCCTTGAACACATCAGAGGTAAGGGTTGGCTGGGTACTACCAACGTTTTGTTAAAGGCTTCGCAAGCATGGCACAGCCTATGACTCATCTTATTGGGAAGGATGTCCTTTCAAATGGATCAAGGAGTGCGAAAGGAGTTTCTCAAAGCTTAAGTGCATGCTAATGAGTACTCCAGTTTTGGCCTAGCCAGAACCGAGTGAGCTTTATGTGGTCTATAAGGACACATCAAGAATGGGTTTGGGTTGCGTATTGATGGAACATGGGAAGGTGATTGCTTATGCATCATGATAGTTATGGAAGCATGAAGTGAATTACCTCACTCATGATCTAGAATAGCTGTAGTGGTTTTCCCCATGAAGATATGGTGATCCTACCTCTACGGTGGGAAGGTCCAAGTATTCATAAACCATGAGAGTTTGAAGTACATCTTCACTCATTCGGATTTGAACTTAAGGCAACGACGAGGGATGCAACTTATAGTGGACTATGACCTGGACATAAATTATCATCCGAGTAAAGAAAACTTAGTTGCGGATGCTCCAAGTCGGAAAAGGGTAGACGTGGATTTAGAGAAAGAGATGGAAGGGCTGATTAACATGGTTGTGATGTTGAGTTTATCAGCCTTAATGGTGGAAGAAGAACCCTTGGGCTTGGGCGCACCGGACCCAGACTTAATGGTGGAGAGTCTGAACAAGGTAGGAAAGAACGATAATACTGAATACCAGACTTCAAATATTGGGACGATTCTGGTTAATCGCCGATTGTGTGTTCCAAATGATGAAGGATTGCTATAAGAGATCCTTAAGGAAGCACATCAGGCAAAGTTGGCGATCCATCTAGGGTCGACTAAGATGTACCAAGATCTAAAAAGATACTTTCATTGGACGAGAATGAAACTGGACATGGCTAAATGAGTATTATAATGCCTTACTTGCCAATTGGTTACATGGTGCATCGGCATACATCGTATCGAATCGGGATGCTAATATATGTTCAGTTTAGAAGGGCTTCAGGCTAATTTGGGGACTAGAGTCCATACTAGTACAATCTATCATCCGCAGACAGACGGTTAGCCAGAACGTACCATCTAAACATTCGAGGACTTATTGCGGGCAAGTGTGTTTTATTGGGACGGCAAATGGGAAGATAACTTAATGTTGATGTGTTTCATAATGTCTTTCATGTTTTGATGTTAAAGAAGTGCTAAGGCAATGGGGAACGAGTTGTGGTCGAACCCCCAAGGAATCGAAGGGAAAACTTGACTGTTGAGGGAATTCCATTTCAGATCTTAGACAGGAAGGCCAAGGCAAACTGAAGGATGAAAACTAGAATTGTATATGTTGAATGGGACTGTGATGGCGAAGTTTAAGTCACTTGGGAACCGGAAGTCAGAATGGAAGAGAGTTTTCCTAAGTTATTTCAGAAGCAGAAGACTGGACCATCCCAAGCCTAGATTCGAAGATGAATCCTTTGAAGAGGGGGAAACTTGTAACACCTCTGTCCCGCAGACCATTCGGGTGATTCCGGATGGGTCCGAGGGAAGTAAGATTTTGGTCGGGAAAAATCTTGTTGGATTGGAGAAATTCGGACAAGACCATGAAATTAGAACAAGATGGTCGGATCCGGACATTCTTGTTGGATTCAGACAAGAAAAATCGTTCCGACCAGAACTTTCGTCCCAACCAAGACGGTCGTGCTTCGGACAGGCAAGATGATCTTCAGACAAGGGTCAGCATTCGGACAAGTGTGGTCCATGTTCGGACAGAGAGTGATACTGTCTGAACGAATAGGGTTGGGAGTGTTCGGGGCCAGTTGGGGGCGTTCAGGGAGATTGTACCGCGAATTGGACTTGGTCCAATTAAAGTGGGCTTGAATCCGGTCTATCAAAGGCAAATTAGGGTTAGGGTTTTTCACCCAAAATCCTATAATATTTCTCAAAGCCGCCGCTTCCACCTATTTTCGCGAAATCTCTAAGTAAATGGCAATAAGATTTGCGAAGGTCTCTAAGGCAGTTTTCGACCTATTTCAAGCAAGAGAAATGACGAATGAAGAGTGTTCGAGACAAGTTCAATGTCAGGCTGAATTTGCGTCAGGAAGTGTTAGAAAAAGCTAAGGCAAAAGTGAGTTTTTGGAACCGTTGTGGTTGATACAGGTGTGTTTTGGGAAATAGTGGGATTAAGTCTTAAATGGGTTAAGATTGCTTGTTGTCTGTATATTCTGACCGACATATTATTGTATTTGTTCATGATTGTTGCTTGGGTTATTTCGGGTGAATTCGAGTGACCAAGGCAGGAGATCTGATCGAGCTTTGTGCATGAATACTGCTTGTTCTCTGACATGATTGCTTTATTGTTTGATGCTGCTCTGGTTTTGTCTAGTGTGACGGAATGACCGACCTGTGAGAATGAGAAGAAATAGTGTGTGATTAGAGAATAAGAGAGAATCTGATTGAGAATTGAGGAGAGTATTGCTGAGAGAAAGAGAGAGTTGGAAGAAGAGAGATTGTCTTCTCTTTTTTTTCTTCTTAAACTTTACAAATGAGGTTTATAACATATATATAGTAAGAGCACACGAAAATCCTACCTATACATACACATTACATTCTTTTATACACTCCAAACACTAAAGACAAATTTTACCCGAAATGGGTACAAACCAAATCTGCCATTACAAAAGGGAAGGGAAGACTTTTCACAATATGTTCCAACGGTCTTAAAGGAGTCACATGTGACTTTTCTGAGCCAAGTTACCACACATGTGACTTAGTTCCTTTCCAACAATGCTAACCAAGTTCTTCTTTGTAGTTAGACCCTTCCTTTTACTCGGTTCCTTGTTTAGCACTCCAACTGAAGCTTGTCTTACACTCCAGGTATTTAACTCTTTTAGTTTAACACTCCCCCTCAAGGTTGAATCCATAATGTGGATCATTAGGAATAAGCTTGAAAGTTGTAACTCCCCACCTCGTTCAAAACCTTAGTGGAAAACCCTTTTTGGGACAAAACCTACTAAGGGAAAAAGAGTATGGTTCATTGTTATGCCTTGGACAAATTAATTAGTCCAAGCTTCTCATATACAAACTCACACACCTTTGAGCTTGCAGCCTTAGTAAAAATGTTAGCCAATTGATCCGAGCTCCTTGTGTAACATGACAAGATCACTCATTGCTCCACCTTTTCTCGAACCTTGTGGCAATCAACCTCTATATGCTTTGTTCTTTCATAGAAGACTGAGTTAGAGGCAACGTGAATGGCAGCTTGATTATCACAATGCATTGTGATCGGTTCTTGAGTCTCAATCCACAAATCTTTGAGCAACGCTTTTAGCCATATAAGTTCATCTATGAGCTTCCTCATAGCTCTATATCCAGCCTCAGCACTTAAGCATGACACCACCTTCTTCTTCTTGCTCTTCCAAGTGACTAGATTGCCTCCAAGGAACGTGCAATACCTAGTGGTGAACTTGCGGTCTTGCCTATCTCCACCCCATTAGCACTTGGTGGTTCATTAGCACTTGATTCTGCCTCTTCATGGTTTTCTCCCAAGGGTGCTGACTCCTCCTCATCAACCGGGACCTCATCTATCGGAACACTGTTTGAGTCCTCCTCATGTTGGTCTTTTGTCAAATGGTTATCAAAACTCGGGTTATTGTTGGCGAGTGTACTTAGACCATCACCAGTCATATGGTGGACTCGACCATCAATAGACGATTGATGTTGTCGAGGCGTGGCATCATGGGATGTGGATTGAGGAGGATAGGCAGCCACCACTCCAATCTTCTCCAAAATGTTTCGCAAGGAAGTGGCACGACCTGAGGGACCTGATTGAGCATTTTCAGATAGTCCTTGTAACTCTGACCAATTCTTTACCTCATAGTACCCCTTTGTCTCTATAAACTTCACATCTCGAGACACAAGCACCCTCCTTGTCTCTAGGATGTAACACTTATATCCTTTTTGAGTTGTCGAGTATCCAACAAACACTCATTTAGTGCTTTTAGCCTCTAACTTGTTTCTTTGATCTCCTGGTACCAAAACAAAGCCAACACAACCAAACACACGTAAATGATTAATTGATGGTTTTGTTTGAGTTAGTACCTCAAATGGAGAGACATCCATTAACACTTTAGTAGGAAGTCGATTAATCACGTAACAAGCTGTCATCACCGCATCACTCCAAAAACGTTTTGGGACATTAGTGTGGAACATCATGGCTCTAGCAACCTCCATAAGGTGTCTATTCTTCCTTTCAGCCACACCATTTTGTTGAGGGGTGTACGGGCAGCTTGTTTGATGCATTATTCCGAGTTTGGCTACAAGTTGTTTGAATGATGCTTGTGTATTCACCTCCATTATCTGTTATTATGATTTTAATCTTTGCATTATAATGGTTAGTCACATAGGTTTAGAAATTGGTAAATGCCTCTAGCACCTTATCTTTTGAAGGTAACAAAGTTAACCAAGTGTACTTGGATTTCTCATCTATAAAGGTGACAAAATACTTATGGTTTTCTCTAGACTCACAAGGAGAAGACCACATATCTGAGTGAATTAATCCGTAACAACGTTCATAAATAGTTGAGGACTTGGGAAACACCGATCTACAATGTTTACCAAGTATACAATCCTCACAATCATCATTTTTAAAGGAACTACTAGGCAATAACAATCCTAAAGCACGTGAATGAGGATGGCCAAGTCTAGCATGCCATAAAACATTCTCATCATTACTACAAGTACTAGATAAGCAAGATAAAGGTAAAGATAAATTCGGATCTTTCTCCACATCTTCAAGGAGATATAATCCATTTTTGGTGACACCTTCTCCAAGGACTTTGCCACTCTTAATATCCTGAAAACAAACTTTGTTAGGCTCAAATATAGCTCTACAATTAAGATCACCAACAGTCTTGCTTACACTCAACAAATTTGAGGTAAATGATGGCATGTAAAGGGCTTTAGAGCTTTTATCAAAAATTTTTAAATCACCAATGCCTCTAATAGGAACTCTTTTACCATCAGCAATAATCACATTCCATAAGGCCGGTTTTAAATTTCTAATCAAACTAGGGTTCTTAATCATATTATGAGATGCACCAGAATCTACCACAATTTGATCCGAAAATTTTGAAGCATGATAAGAGATATCAGAATCTTTGAGGGCATTGATGGATTTGATGAGCTCTTCAAGATATGATTTCTTGACATATTCATTGTGGTTTACATACATAGCCTTTCCTTCAACCATTTGAGATGATGTGCTAGCTGCTGTGATGGTTTGAGCCTCCATTCCTTCAGTTGCAAGGTTTGCTTTTGCCTTTTCCCATCTCTTTTGCTTGAGGTGGGGATGAAGTATCCAACAGTGGTCCTTAGAGTGACCTTTCTTCTTGCAATGGTCACATATGCACACCTTCTTCTCCTCTGGTCGGTATGAAGCTTTGTTAGCCATAGTAAGCTCCCCCTTACCACCAAGAAGACTTCTTGAAACTTGTTCTCTTTGAATGGATCCACACACTTCCTCCAAGCTTGGCAGCTTGTCTTGCCTCAAAAGATGCCTAACTAGGTCACCATAGGCTGAGTTTAGGTTCATCATAAGACCAAAGACCTTGTCTTGCTCAAGTCTTTCACCTAACACCGTTGGGTCCACCGTTGGGGGTCTTAGCATGTCAAGCTCAGCCCAAAGAGATTTATACTTCCCAAACCATTGGGTGAACTCCATATCTTCTTGGCTGAGATCATTGATAGATTTCTTCACCTCATACACACGGCTGAGGTTTGATAGGTTGTCATAAACCTTCTTGAGAGTGTCCCATAATTGCTTAGCACTCTCACAGTAGGAATAAGCTTCATGGATTGCTGGGTCAAGAGAGCTTTGCATGATAACAAGAGCTACTTGGTCATCTTGGTACCACTTAGCGTCCTCATCCTCTACAGCCACAACTCCACTAGCTTCACCTTTCTTTTCTTTGTCAACAGACCTAGCCATCCTCTTTGGAGCTCCTCCTTCAACATGAGCCCAAAGTCCATGACCACACAACACATATTTTATGGTTCTATACCATAACAAGTAGTTCACTCCCTTGCAAGTGACATGAATACCAACAAGGTTTGAGTTATCCATCAGATTTGACACAGAGGAAAGAAACAGAGAGATTTGGACAGAAAGATGGAGCTTTCAAACAATGGAGTTTCAAGAAGAGAGAGAAAGTTTCAGCAGATTAGATAAGAGAATTAGAGAGTTTCAGCGGATTAAATGAGTCATAAGAGATCTTATGCTCTGATACCATGTGAGAATGAGAAGAAATAGTTTGGGATTAGAGAAGAAGAGAGAATCTGATTGAGAATTGAGAAGAGTATGGCTGAGAGAAAGAGAGAGTTGGAAGAAGAGAGATTGTCTTCTTTTTTTTTTCTTCTTAAACTTTACAAATGAGGTTTACAACATATATATAGTAAAAGCACACGAAAACCGTACCTATACATACACATTACATTCTTTTATACACTCCAAACACTAAAGACAAAACTTACTCGAAATGGGTACAAACCAAATCTGCCATTACAAAAGGGAAGGGAAGACTTTTCCCAATATGTTCCAACAGTCTTAAAGGAGTCACATGTGACTTTTTTGAGCCAAGTTACCACACATGTGACTTAGTTCCTTTCCAACAATGCTAACCAAGTTCTTCTTTGTAGTTAGACCCTTCCTTTTACTCGGTTCCTTGTTTAGCACTCCAACTGAAGCTTGTCTTACACTCCAGCTATTTAACTCTTTTAGTTTAACACAACCCACTAAGCAATTCAATTGCTTACCATATCTGCGTGATTGTAGGTGATGATTTACCCAATGACCATGAAAGTGGCTAAGTACTAGCGAGATCGGAGCGGGATGGAAGAAGGCTGGGAAATAAACTAGGTCTAGATAAATTTATTTAACATTTATTTATGCATGATTTTGGGCTTATCAAACTGTGATAACTCGAAAACGGACTAAGTAAACAAAGGAACCTAAATTGGCTAAGTGTTTTGTCAGCCCATGACCAACTGAATCGAATTCGAATGTAGGCATCTCGAGTTAGGGGGCTATAACATCCATGTTTGATATGTTACCGGTTGGTTTAATCTCCAAATTCAAATTTGTTGGGTTTGTTAGTTTTGATTTTATTTCTTTTCAATTATATAATTTTTTTTGGAATGTAAAATTTTTTGATCAACAAAGAGTCTAATACGAACATGGATAGCCCTAAGGATCAAACTTAACTTTATATCTCAAACAAAGTAGGTAATGACGAGTTCACCAATTGATATTAGTTGGAGATTAAGGGCATAACGATTGTGTTGCTACCTAAGACAACACAACAAATTTACCTCGATCACCTCAACATGAGAAGCAAAGAAGTTCCAAGTAAACAAATCAATACTATTACAAGTAAATTAAAACCCTCTCAATTTGTCCTTTGCTCTAGCAACTTTATTTCTTTTAGGTAAGTTAGGGTCGTCCATTATACTTCTTCTCCACAGCTCGAGCTTCATCTCCAACAACATCTCTCCACACATTCTTATCTTATGCGTCTTCATACGTTTGTGGTATTTGCTTCAACTAAGTCTTGTTGAAGAAAGCTTGGTGACATCATGAAAAAGGTCAAGGGATCACACTTGATGTTAGAGAGAATATGAAGAAGATTGTAATTTTGAGTCTAAGGGGGAACAAGAGAGTATATAGAGGGTATGTAGAGAATTCTAGTATATTTAACCAAACATGTTAGTCTTTTCCCTTTGTCACAAGACTTAAATAGATGAGGAAAAACCCTAAGTTGGCTTGGCACACTTTCAAATGTGAAAGTGACATTATATTACGTTAAACTATATTAAAAGAAATCACATTTCTAGACGTAGGATATGTACATGAATAGGTCTAATGATCAAACTCGACTTCATAAATCCACTCAAGTAATTAATAACGGATCACCAATTGACATAACTACAATTTTAATGGCAGAATTACCATGTTGCTACCTATGTCACTAAAAGAAGTTTACCTCGATTAGCTCATTATTAGAAAAAAAGAAACTCCAACTAAACAAACCAATACCTCTGCAAGTAAACTTAAGGGAGTTCTAAAACCTGTTAATCACTTTATTGCTCTTACACTTTATTAAGAGCACTCACTTAAACCAAACTGAGGTTGAAGTCCACATCATGGTGAGTTCTTTCGATTGCACCAAATTCAACGTAGGGTTGTACCAAGTTTAATATATATTTTCTAATTTTTCTTTTGGAGGTGGATCCGAGTTTCTACACTTTTTCTTGAGAAGCAAAGTGAGAGCTTTGTAATCAAACGAAACCTTTTGATTTCGAGTTTACGTTTTATGCAATTTAGTTCTATGTTCAACGTTGATTTCATACCTTGTTCGAGTTCTTTGTTTATGCAATCAAATTTTGAATTCGTGCTTTGTGTTAAATTTATGAGTTCTGAGTACTCATCTAGGCATCTTGAGGATGAGTTAGGGTGCGTGGTGCTTAGACTTTCTAGGTCGCTTGAGGTTAGAATTATTTAGGTCTTTTCTGATTTAGTATTTTCATTACTATCTTCATTCTGATCAACTAGGGTTTATTCTGAGATGCTCTAGCACCGATGGGTGTTTGGTAGAGCGTCTGACTGAATCACTTCAGAAATTCACATGCTCAGCTCGAGGAATCGAATGTCTGAGGTGTGAATCGGCGCTAAGCGTGTTGATCGTTCATTACGAGTAGATTATCAAACACCTATTATGATAGGGTCTGTTAGTAGTCTATTCGAGTTTGTTTGCCACATGAGTGGATTCATTACTTGTGTTCTCGTTTCCTAGAGATTAGCTCTATTGAGTATTGTCTAGCGTCTAGTTAGTTTTATATATTTAGATATAATAATCCTTTCTATTTTATGTTTCTTAAATTCATCAGTTTTTAGTTAGATATAATGATTGTTGTTTGTTTAAATATTATAAAAAAGTATGTTATTTATATTAATATATTGACATCTTTTAAAGATTTATAATAAGTGTGTTACTGGAAAATAATAAACAAAGAAATTGAATAAAATATGTAAAAGAAAAGTGTCTATGCAAAGATCAGAATTATTGGACGTTCTCTCCAATATGAATCTCTTAAAGTTGGAATATGAAAGGATCAAAAACTACTAGGCATTGTCTTCTATATGAACGAGAGTATGGAAGGATCGAAACTACTGGATGTTCTCTTCCATATGAAAGAGTCTTGGAAAATATCAAAACTACTAGCATTGTCTTCTTTAAGATAGAGACTGGTGCACTCAAGTGGGCCGACGGGTTCACTATAGCCCATAAAACACTGATGAGGTAGCTTCAACTAAGTCTTGTTGAAGAAAGCTTGGTGACATCATGAAAAAGGTCAAGGGAACACACTTGATGTTAGAGAGAATATGAAGAAGATTGTAATTTTGAGTCTAAGGGGGAACAAGAGAGTATATAGAGGGTATGTAGAGAATTCTAGTATATTTAACCAAAAATGTTAGTCTTTTCCCTTTCTCACAAGACTTAAATAGATGAGGAAAAACCCTAAGTTGGCTTGGCACACTTTCAAATGTGAAATTGACATTATATTGCGTTAAACTATATTAAAAGAAATCACATTTCTAGACGTAGGATATGTACATGAATAGGATCAAACTCGAGTTCATAAATCCACTCAAGTAATTAATAACGGATCAGCAATTGACATAACTACAATTTTAATGGTAGAATTACCATGTTGCTACCTATGTCACTAAAAGAAGTTTACCTCGATTAGCTCATTATTAGAAAAAAAGAAACTCCAACTAAACAAACCAATACCTCTTCAAGTAAACTTAAGGGAGTTCTAAAACCTGTTAATCACTTCATTGCTCTTACACTTTATTAAGAGCACTCACTTAGACCAAACTGAGGTTGAAGTCCACATCATGGTGAGTTCTTTTGATTGCGCCAAATTCAACGTAGGGTTGTACCAAGTTTAATATATATTTTCTAGTTTTTCTTTTGGAGGCGGATCCGAGTTTCTACAATTTTTCTTGAGAAGCAAAGTGAGAGCTTTGTAATCAAACGAAACCTTTTGATTTCGAGTTTACGTTTTATGCAATTTAGTTCTACGTTCAACGTTGATTTCATACCTTGTTCGAGTTCTTTGTTTATGCAATCAAATTTTGAATTCGTGCTTTGTGTTAAATTTATGAGTTCTGAGTAGTCATCTAGGCATCTTGAGGATGAGTTAGGGTGCGTGGTGCTTAGACTTTCTAGGTCGCTTGAGGTTAGAATTATTAAGGTCTTTTCTGATTTAGTATTTTCATTACTATCTTCATTCTGATTAACTAGGGTTTATTCTGAGATGCTCTAGCACCGATGGCTGTTTGGTAGAGCGTCTGACTGAATCACTTCAGAGATTCACATGCTCAGCTCGAGGGATCGAATGTCTGAGGTGTGAATCGGCGCTAAGCGAGTTGATCGTTCATTACGAGTCGATTATCAAACACCTATGGCGATAGGGTCTGTTAGTAGTCTATTCGAGTTTGTTTGCCACATGAGTGGATTCATTACTTGTGTTCTCGTTTCCTAGAGATTAGCTCTATTGAGTATTGTCTAGCACAAGGGACAAGTAGACGAGCTGATGCACAAGGGACATATCAGAGAGAGTTTAAGTCCATGTGTTGTGCCTGTGTTGCTAGTTCCAAAGAAAGATGGAACATGGAGGATGTGTGTAGATTGCAGAGCCATTAAAAACATCACAGTGAAGTATAGGCACCCTATTCCACGCCTAGATGACATGTTAGATGAGCTGTTAGGGTCTACAATGTTCTTGAAGATTGATTTGAAGAGTGGTTATCATCTGATCAGAATGAAAGAAGGAGATGAGTGGGAGACTGCATTCAAGACCAAGCAAGGGTTATATGAGTGGCTGGTTATGCCGTTTGGTCTCACCAATGCTCCCAGCACGTTCATGCGTCTCATAAATCACACTCTCAGACCGTTCATTGGGCTGTTTGTAGTAGTCTACTTTGATGATATACTCATCTACAACAAATGTTTGGGAGATCATTTAGAGCACATCCGCAGGGTTCTAGATGTTCTTCGCTCTCAATCTCTCTTTGCTAATTATTCTAAATGCTTATTTTGTACTACTGAGGTTGTCTTTTTAGTCTTTGTTGTTAGTGTAGATGGAGTTAAAGTAGATGATGAGAAGATCAAAGCAATCAGAGATTGGCCAACACCTACAAACGTTGGAGAAGTCAGGAGCTTTCATGGATTACCTGGCTTCTATAGGAGATTTGTCAAGGACTTCAACACCATTGCAGCACCACTAACAGAAGTCATTAAAAAGGACGTTGGATATAGATGGGAAACAACTCAAGAAGAGGCATTTTCAGCCTTGAAAGAGAAGCTTATCAATTATCCACTCTTAGTACTTTCTGATTTATGAAAACATTTGAGATTGTTTATGGCTTTGATCCACAGTCCCCTCTAGACTTGATTTATTTGCCTTTGAGTGTGAAATGTAGTGCAGATGAAAAAGCAAAGGGTTGAACAAGTTAGAAGAAGACTGAGCATTACCAGAAGCACGCCAACAAAGGAAGAAATGAGCTGATATTTGAGGAAGAAGATTTGGTGTGGATTCATCTTAGGAAAGGTCAATTTCCAGAAGAGAGGAAGAGCAAGCTACTGCCAAGAGTTGATGGTCCATTTAAAGTCATCAAGAGGATCAACAACAATACTTATCAGATCGATCTTCAAGGTAAGTATAACATATCAAATTCATCCAATGTTTCTGATTTGCTTCCTTATGTTGCAGATACAGATTTGAGGACAAATCCTTTTCAAGAGGGAGAGGATGATATGATCGTGGATGACACAACAGCTGCAGCACCTGAAGTAGAGGGTCAGATTACACGTTCCAGAGCTAAGGAGATGGCCAAGGAAGCTCATTCCCTCATTGCAGAAGGAGTTGACGAGCTAGCAGCTGCACAAGTCTTCAACATCTCCATCTTGAAGACTTCTCCTGGTAATGATAACTAGGTAACTTAGGAGAGGAATTTTGTACTCTTTTTCCCATAGAGAGTTTTGTCCCAATTGGGTTTTCTCACATGGTTTTTAATGAGGCAGATAGAATCACTACGGCGAGTTACTTATGAGTCTTACCATTAGGAGAATAATGTACAAACCAATCTGGTTTTGTACTTAATAGATTTTAAGGTGCACCATTAGGGGACGCCTCGTTGTTTTTATTTAAATGCTTTGCTGTTTTTTTAACTTTCAAACTACATGTTGTTTTTGTTTAGAACTACACGTTGTTTTGGTTCTAGGGTTATATTTAAACCCCAGAACTTGCTGTAAACTTCTTTAGAGTATTATTTTGACAAAAAGACTTCTTTAAAGTTTTCACGCTCTCAAGCCACGGTTCTGGACATCCTAGAGCCTGAATCTCCTATCACGTTGTGAGCCAAGAGATTCTTCACTTAATTCATATAATCACAGAAACTATCCATTTAATCACTTCAATTCATCACCCCACCAATTCACACGAATCAGCAGCCATATCCATCCCCATCAATCCTTCAGTTCTTTGTCTCACAGAGACCTTTGCCACGTATCTCAGGAAATACTCGATCAATTCCGCTCAAAACTCATAACCGAGTTTCTCACACTCCAACATATCCGCTGCTCAAGTTTCATTTGATTCCGAGTACTCTAGCCCCGATTTTCAGAGTTCTATCCTAGGGAGAATCACATCATTAAGAAACTTAGAGTGGTGTCATAGGTCGCAACATTATCATATTGCCTTAATCTAGAAGCTATGTCTATTAGTGAACCCGTCTTGAACTATTTTGCTTGAGTTATGAAGTAGATCTTGATCCTTAGACGTAGCCATGTTCATATGACCCTTGTACATATGCAATCTTTTTTAACTACGTTCTACGAACCGAAATGTCATTTTAACATGAGAAAGTGTACTAAGGAAACTTAGAGTGGTGTTATAGGTCGCAACATTATCATTTTCGCTTTAATCTTGATGAAAAAATGTAATTGTGAATCCGTCATGAAGGACTTTGGTTGAATTAAGATATAGAGCTCGATACTTATATCTAGCAATGTTCATATGTTCCTTATACACATGTGATCTCTTTTAGCGAGGATCAAGGAAACGAAATGTCATTTTGACAAGAAAAAGTGTAGTTAAGAAACTTAGAGTGGTGTCATAGGTCGCAACATTATCAGTTTGCCTTAATCTAGAAGCTATGTCTAGTAGTGAACCCGTCTTGAACTATTTTGCTTGAGTTATGAAGTAGATCTTGATCCTTAGAGCTAGCCATGTTCATATGACCCTTGTACACATGAGATCTCTTTTAGCTACGTTCTTGGTAACAAAATGTCATTTTAACATGAGAAAGTGTACTAAGGAAATTTACAGATGAGACAGATACCCATCGTTAAACTCATTGTGCTTGAACTGAAACCAGAATGGTTTGATTAGCCTTGTCTTCAACGTTGTGAAGTAGCACCACTTGTGTCCAGAAGGTGTCAAGCAATCCTCCTAGTGCTTTGTTGAATGCATTAGCTCGAGAACAGTTCATGGGACCAGATGGTATGTGTAGACCTTCCTCTGCTTCAAGATCGTCTTCTGGTTCCACTTCCTTGCTGTTTTTCATGCTCATATCACCGTTGTACACATGCGATCTCTTTTAGCTACGTTCTAGGCAACGAAATGTCATTTTAACATGAAAAAGTGTACTAAGGAAACTTATAGTGGTGTCATAGGTCGCAACATTATCATCTTCGCTTTAATCTTGATGATATGTGTATTTGTGAACCCGTCATGAAGTACTTTGGTTGAATTAAGATATAGAGATCGATACTTATATCTAGCAATGTTCATATCTTTCTTCTACACATGTGATCTCTTTTAGCTAGGATCAAGGAAACAAAATGTCATTTTGACAAGAGAAAGTGTAGTTAAGAAACTTAGAGTGGTGTCATAGGTCGCAACATTATCATATTGCCTTAATCTAGAAGCTATGTCTATTAGTGAACCTCTCTTGAACTATTTTGCTTGAGTTATGAAGTAAATCTTGATCCTTAGAGCTAGCCATGTTCATATGACCCTTTGATACGATCCCACAAAGGGATCAATCCCAATTTCATCATTTGGAGGATATGGAGTTAGGATGCTCGACTTTGAGACGACAAACAAACTTAAAGACGAGTTGTAACACACGCCTCCAGGGATCTTCACTCAAAGGTTAGATTGGATAGTCTTTGCAACCCGGAAACTAAGAAGCTTCAAGGATCAAAGTATGTGGATCAAATGGTTTCACAGAAGTTGTGACAGACTTTTGATGTTCCCCCACGAAATCTTTGGATATGACACACCAAAGAATCGAGTTTACTGTACGATATTACACACCAACAACTTGTTGGATATTACACACCAACAGAAGAGAAAAGACTAAATGATCTTTTTGATTAAAACGTGAATTGTTCTTCTGCTTGGAGGCAGCACAATATATATATAGGAGACGGACGAAACCCTAGTGTGTCTCCAAATAAAATAAAAGGAAAAAACAGAAAGAATTGAAAAAGACGAATAAGGAAAGTTTCCGAAAAATTCTATAAGGAAATTTTTGTTCTTCTTCCTTTATCATGCTATGGCTGTGTGATAAACAGGTTTTTCGGTGTTTTCTCAAATACGAAACTGTCTATTTAATCAATTGCAGTACAGTATGGTGTCAATCCACTGGGAGAGTAACTAGCAATCAATATGTAATCTACTTATCCTAATCTAAGCCATATTCGATTTAGTGAGTGGTAATCTATTCTAGGTGACAACGAAATCTTAAAACAGAATGCTAAAAACGAAACATGAAATTAGAATGTAAAAACAGAGCATTAAAAATAAAGCAATAGTAAAACTAATAATGAAGTGCAACAAGAAATCTCAACCTAAAACAGAGTATAAAAATCACGAAAGTTCAATAGAGGAAAAACGGGTTCTCGAGGTTTAGGATCAATGATTAGGGTATTCCTAGGGGTTCAAGACTTATCTATCAACCTATTTAGATGACCTCTAAGCAAGGAATCACAAAGTAATCACATTCGCTCTCGCGCAATGGGACCTCTCCTAAAAGACAACCTGACTTGACTCTCGCCCAACGATTGGAAATTCAAGAGGCCTTAAGTATGGACCTTACAAAGCCTAATAACACCCTAGACAATCAATCTCTTGAGCTAGGAAGATGCTATCTTAATTTAAGCATGTTCAAGTGATTCCCCAAACGCCTCTCGAGGGGGATTCACCAAGAGATCGAATTTCAATTGATCAGAAAGAAACAAGCATTAAGAACACTTAAATTAAAGAGATCTAAGCATAAACAAATCTAGAAATCCCTAAGTTTTCCCCTAATCTCACCCTTTCCTCAAGAACCCTAGACTAACTTACTCAGAATTCATGAAATAAAACATAGACTTAAAATCGAAATCTAATTGCATAAAACTTCTGACTAGAAAAATTGTAAATGCCTTTGTAAAAATATGAGACTCGAAAATTGCTAGAAAAGATTGTATATTGAAAGTAGAAATTCTAGTACAATTTATAGATCAAAAGATCTTAAAGAAAAAGGAAAAATACTTAAAGAGAAAAAGGGGAAAATTCCCTAGAAAGGAAAATGAGAATTTTCTTTTAAAAGTTAAAAGGAAATTTCCTTAAGAAAAAAAAATAGAAAAATAACTAAAAGATAATTGGGCTTGCACAAATGGGTCTTGATGAGCCTTTTTCGCAGAGAAGCCCAAGAAGTCAATCTTCGTCTATAGTCTTAGTTCTGGTCCACAAATTCACTCGACCAAGTGATGGTCGAGTGTCATGCTCGAGTGTCAGAGGTATATGCCAAATCTTCTAGATCACATCCTGAACTTCAACTTTAGGCCAGCCGATTTTCCATTGGTCTTCTTGTAATCCGAAATTCTTCATGAAATGCTCCAAAAAGTGCCTAAAAATACCCTTAATGCAATGTGTGCAATGTCCAACACTAAGTATGCAAATTATGCCTAAAAGAACCTAAAACTATGATAATAATGCAAGTATATGAATGCAAAACATGCTAAATAATGGCCCTAAAATGTGGTAAAATGCAGACACATCAACTCCCCCAAACTTAGTCTTTGCTTGCCCTCAAGCAAATATGCATAGAGCTAAGAAGGAAGAGAAGTTGCTGACAATGGGAACAATCGAACCTCAAACAAACAACTTATCAAGCTGAAAACCGTAATCCACAAGTGAACCCTCATTCTTTTGTAAAAACCACAATCTACTTTCATCAAGGCTTAGCATAAAAACCAAATATTCCCCATTACTTAGTTGGACTCTAAGACACTCAGATTTGGAACCTATTTCTAAAGGTGTAGACAGCAAGAGGGGCTATCGATCAAAAGACCTTGGGATTCAACTTCCTCAAATTCAGCCAGACACTATGAACTAAGCATTTTCGATCACTTCTTATTCTTAACTCCTATCTTGGCTCAAACTCGTATTTATTCTCAGCTTTATCAATGAGACACGAAAAAGTAAGGATTTACGCACAGTCCCGACTCACCTTAGGCATCAATGTATTAGCTTTATCAATGATACACGAAAAAGTACGGGTTTACGCACAGTCCCGGTTCATCTTAGGCAACATCAGAATGGTTTCATTGATGAACACAAGAAGGTACGGGTTTACGCACAGTCCCCGTTCATCTTAGCCCATATCGTTTGAGCTGAGTTGTAAGAAGAATGATTCTATATTTATCTTATGCTTTTCTTTCTACTTAACTGGCTGAACCTAAGGAAGGATCTTATGCAATGTATCTCAAGCCCCTAATTTGGTAAAAATAAAGTTCAATTATGAGGAGACAAATCTGGTTCTTTCGAGACACAACATAAGCTTAGGTTTCTAAGGCCAATGATCTACCACTCAGTGTTCAAGAGGGGCAAAAAAAACGAAAGTCCAAGAGTTCACTATGGTTTCTAGCCAATCAACCTAGCAAGACTGTCTATCAATAGCAAGATGATTCCCAAAACTCTAGACTCAATCCTATATGGATGTGATGCAGCTACATGAACACCCTATTTTTTATGGGTTTTCTATGCCTTAGATGATATGCAATCGAAAAAATTATGCTAACTGAAAATGTTTTTGGTTTTTCTATGTCTTAGATGTAATGCAAATGATGAAATGCAAGAAAAACTAAGAATCACAGAAAACAAAGTCAAATGTCCCCTAGAATCCTCCCCCAAACTTAAATCACACAGTCTCTTGTGTGTATAAAAGCCCGAAAGAGGATCCTAGACCAGCAAGTCAAGAGAAAAATATGCAGTGGTATATACAATGAAGGGAAGGGGTTCCGTACCTAATTGGAGAATGACAAAGTTGGAAATGAAGGAGTTTCTGGTTCGTTTTTAGAACACTCGAGCAGCCTTGCTCGAGTGTCATGCTCGAGTGTTATGCTCTGGTGCCAAATTCCTTGTGGTGCACGTCCCTTGACCTGAAACATAAGAAAAGAGCAAAAGAAACAAAGAAAAACTGCAAGAAAGAAAATATGTACAAGGATATCATGGGATTTCCTCCCAAGTGAGCTTGTTTTAAGTCACTAAGCTTGACTTCCCACACCCATCAGACCTGGAGTGGTTCAAAGAGAGGAATTGAGGTCCCCCCTGAGATGGTTTCATCAACCATGTAAAGCTTAACTTTCTGCCCATTTTCTGGAAGTTCCTCTCCTTTCTTGCTAAACATGGTGATGGATCCACAAGGCATAACTCTTTTAATATGGAAAGGTCCTGACCAATCTGATTTGGGCTTCGTTGGAAAGAGAAGCTGCTTCACTTTGGCAAATGGTTTGGGATATTTGCTGCTCTTCACCTTGTACTCCATTACTCCATCCACAAAACCAATTGGTCTCAAAAGTATATCAGGCCCAAGATCCAATTCTAGTAAATTGTATGATTCCTTAGAAGGCATATTCGTGATCTCATTGCAAGCATACAAAGACTGAAGGCTTATCCCATCAACAACCTCTTCAAACATTGGAATTTTTCTGCAGTAGTCGCTAGCCTTACCACTCTTAGCCAATACAATTCGAGGAAGCTTAGGATGTTTAATGTCCAACTTATCCAATCCCTCAATTGAGAAGCTTTGTCCTCCAATAGTAGGTTTTCTAGCTGCATCATTAATGTTAAACTTCATATTGAGATCCTTACCAAAGTTTAGCTCAATTGTTCCATTCCTCACATTAATTACAGCTCCAACAGAGGCTAAAAATGGTCTACCAAGGAGTAGTGGATCTTGTGGTTCCTCATCCATATCAATCACCACAAAGTCTGTAGGAACCTCAACACTACCAACCATTATAGGTATATCTTCCAGTAAACCATATGGCAAAAGGACAGAACTATCAGCTAGAATCAAAGAGAGCTTACAGGACTTGTAGTTGTTGAACCCCAACCTCTTAGCAACAGAGAGTGGCATTAGGCTAATTGAAGCTCCAAGATCACATAACCATTTGTTGAAAGTTAAATGACCCAATGAGCATGGTAAAGTGAATGTCCCAGGATCATCTAGCTTGTCTTGAACTATTATCCTCTCTAAGATGTCATTGCACTCATGAGTCTCTACTGCCATACCCTCTAACTCATTTGTTCTTTCCTTCACAGTATCTTTCAAAAAATTTTGATAAGGAGGCATTAGCATGAAAGCATCAAGTATAGGTATCTTTACCTCAGCATCCTTTTTTTGCTTGTCAAAAAGAGCCTTGTACTTCATCATTACGTCCTTTTTAAACCTTTGTGGGAAGGGTAGTTGAGGTTTAAAAGGAGGAAGGGTAAAAGACTTGTGGATATCGTGCAAAATATCATGTTTTGGAGGTTGGTAAGGGGACACTCGACCTAGCCTTGCTCGAGTGTCCTGCTCGAGTGTCTCATTGTGTGGTTCTGAACATAATGCTCGATCAGTTCCAGCTCGAGCGTCCTGCTCGAGTGTTCTTTTCTGAGGCTTTTTCTCGATATTTTAAGCCTTTTTCTGACTAAGGCTGTCCTCTCCAACTTGAATGTCATTGTCCTCAGTGAATTTATCATGTCGTACTTGTGGAGAGATCTCCTTTCTGCTCCTCAATGTAATGGATTGGGCAGTGTATTCCTTGGAGTTTTGAATGACTTTTCCTGGTAGTTGCCCAATAGTCTTAACTGCAGAGGAGGAAGCTTGCTTGTTCTCTAAATTCTTGAGGCGAGCATTAAGAGTCTCAAACTTGCAATTGAGGTCATTATGGGAAGCATCTCTCTTAGTGTGTACCTCAGCAAATTTCCTGGTTATTTCAGAGGCGGTAGATGTCTGATCTTTGAGGATTTGCTGCAAGATGTCCATTACCTCAGGGGTTTGTTGGGGTTGGGTAGTGTTGTGGTATTCATAATCATGTGGTACAATAGGTGGGCGGTGATGAGTTTGCTGGTATTGATGTTTTGGGACAGAGAGGTGGGATTGAGGATGGTGTGCGGTTTTGGTGGATACACCTGATCTTGGAGGTTAGCCACATTGGTGTTCCTGTAGGAGCGGTTAGGGTTGGGTTTGTAGCTATTGAGTTGTCTGTAGTTGTTGCTTTGATTATGTACGAAATTGACCTCTTCAACTTTGTCATCGTCTTCTTCAACCCGTTCTGATTCACCGACATGGTGTACTTGCTTATGGAGAGCTGAAAGTAGCTTGTCTAGTTTGCCTTGTATGGCTTTGAGCTCCTTTCTACTAACCATATCTGAATTTGTTGCGCCTCTAGGAGTTCGATCATAGTCTTCACTGTATTGGCCGTCTGCTTGAGCTAAATTCTCCACTAATTCCCATCCATCATCGACATCCTTATTCAGAAAATTCCCATTGCTTGTTGTGTCTAGCAACATTCGGATCTTGGGAATAACGCCTCTGTAGAGAGTGCTGAGAAGAGACTCAGTAGTGAAACCATGATGAGTACATTGTGATTGGTACATCTTGAATCGTTCCCAAGCCTCAGAGAATGTTTCGGAATGGTTTTGCTTGAAACCAGAGATGGAATTGCGAAGTTTCGCAGTTCTGGAATTGGAAAAGAATTTGCCTAGAAACGCTTGTTTGCAGGCATCCCAAGATGTGATAGAACCTTGTGGCAAGTGTTTTTCCCATAGATGTGCTTTGTCTCCAAGAGAGAAAGGAAACAATCGCAATTTCAGAGCATCCTCACTAACCCCATTTATTTTTGTGAGACTGGTTAGTCTTTCAAATTCATCTAGATGATCTAGTGGGTCCTCAGAAGGTAAACCATGAAATTTACTGTTCTGAACCATGGAGATCATTCCACTCTTAATCTCAAAGTTATTGTTGGCGATGGCTGGTGGGACAATTCCATGGCGTTGAGTGTGGATACTGGGAGCATCACCGGCGCCAATGTGTCTAACTCTCCTAGGACGAGTTCCTAGTTCAGTAGCTTGTACTTGTTCTTCCATGTTCACCTGATCCGTGTATTCTTCGTTCAATCTGTTCCGTTGTTCTCGCAAGTATTCACGAGGCAAACAGTATATTCTGTCACAGTATGGAATGAGGTCTTCACTACCACGGGATCTGGTATTCATGCAAGTGATTTGGGCTATCGGAAATGACACTCGAGCTGGTGGTGCTCGAGTGTAGTGATCGAGTGTTTCTTGGTTCTGCTAGAGCTCTCCGGATACAGAAGAAAAATCAACGAGCTCGAGTTGTGTTGGTCGAGCTTGTTGATCGAGTGTACCTGAAAGCAAACAAAAAACCAGAAATCGATTTTAGAATAATAGTATAGTAAAACTTAGTCTCGGAAAAGTGATTTTCCTAATTGTAGCTAACTATTCCCAGTTGGCAACGGCGCCAATTTGATAAACACGTTTTTGCGGTGTTTTCTCAAATACCAAACTGTCTATTTAATCAATTGCAGTACAGTATGGTGTCAATCCACTGGGAGAGTAACTAGCAATCAAGATATAATCTACTTATTCTAATCTAAGCTAAGTTTGGTTTAGCGTGTGATAATCTATCCTAGGTGACAACGAAATCTTAAAACAAAATGCTAAAAACGAAACAAAGTATTAGAATGTAAAAACAGAGCATTAAAAGTAAAGCAATAGTGAAACTAATAATAAAGTGCAACACGAAATCTCAACCTAAAGCAGAGTATTAAATTCACGAAAATTCAATAGGGGAAAAACAGGTTCTCGAGGTTTAGGATCAATGATTAGGGTATTCCTAGGGTTTCCAGACTTATCTATCAACCTATTTAGATGACCTCTAAGCAAGGAATCACAAAGTAATCACATTCGCTCTCGCGCAATGGGACCTCTCCTAAAAGACAACCTGACTTGACTCTCGCCCAACGATTGGAAATTCAAGAGGCCTTAAGTATGGACCTTACAAAGCCTAATAACACCCTAGACAATCAATCTCTTGAGCTAGGAAGATGCTATCTTAATTTAAGCATGTTCAAGTGATTCCCCAAACGCCTCTCGGGGGGGATTCACCAAGAGATCAAATTTCAATTGATCAGAAAGAAACAAGCATTAAGAACACTTAAACTAAAGAGATTTAAGACCTTAATTAAACATAAACAAATCTAGAAATCCCTAAGCTTTCCCCTAATCTCACCCTTTCCTCAAGAACCCTAGACTAACTTACTCAGAATTCATGAAATAAAACATAGACTTAAAATCAAAAATTAATTGCATAAAACTTAAGACTAAAAAATCGTAAATGCCTTTGTAAAATATGAGACTCGAAAATTGCTAGAAAAGATTGTATATTGAAACTTGAAATTCTAGTACAATTTATAGATCAAAAGATCTTAAAGAAAAAGGAAAAATACTTAAAGAGAAAAAGGGAAAATTCCCTAGAAAGAAAAATGGGAAATTCCTTTAAAAAGTGAAAAGGAAATTTCCTTAAGAAAGAAAATAGAAAAAGCCTAAAATAGTTGTTGGGCTTGCACAAATGGGTCTTGATGGGCCTTTTTCGCAGAGAAGCCCAAGAAGTCAATCTTCGTCCGAAGTCTTAGTTCTGGTCCGCAAATTCACTCGACCAAGTGATGGTCGAGTGTCATGCTCGAGTATCAGAGGTATATGCCAAATCTTCTAGATCACATCCTGAACTTCAACTTTAAGCCAGCCGATTTTCCATTGGTCTTCTTGTAGTCCGAAATTCTTCATGAAATGCTCCAAAAAGTGCCTAAAAATACCCTTTATGCAATGTGTGCAATGTCCAACACTAAGTATGCAAATTATGCCTAAAAGAACCTAAAACTATGATAATAATGCAAGTATGAATGCAAAACATGCTAAATAATGGCCCTAAAATGTGGTAAAATGCAGACACATCAACTCCCCCAAACTTAGTCTTTGCTTGCCCTCAAGCAAATGTGCATAGAGCTAAGAAGGAAGAGAAGTTGCTGACAATGGGAACAATCGAACCTCAAACAAACTACTTATCAAGCTGAAAACCGTAATCCACAAGTGAACCCTCATTCTTTTGTAAAAGCCACAATCTACTTTCATCAAGGCTTAGCATAAAAACAAAATATTCCCCATTACTTAGTTGGACTCTAAGACACTCAGATTTGGAACCTATTTCTAAAGGTGTAGACCGCAAGAGGGGCTATCGATCAAAAGACCTTGGGATTCAACTTCCTCAAATTCAGCCAGACACTATGAACTAAGCATTTTCGATCACTTCTTATTCTTAACTCCTATCTTGGCTCAAACTCGTATTTATTCTCAACTTTATCAATGAGACACGAAAAAGTACGGGTTTACGCACAGTCCCGACTCACCTTAGGCATCAATGTATTAGCTTTATCAATGATACACGAAAAAGTACGGGTTTACGCACAGTCCCGGTTCATCTTAGGCAACATCAGAATGGTTTCATTGATGAACATAAGAAGGTACGGGTTTACGCACAGCCCCCGTTCATCTTAGACCATATCGTTTGAGCTGAGTTGTAAGAAGGATGATTCTATATTTATCTTATGCTTTTCTTTCTACTTAACTGGCTGAACCTAAGGAAGGATCTTATGCAATGTATCTCAAGCCCCTAATTTGGTAAAAATAAAGTTCAATTATGAGGAGACAAATCTGGTTCTTTCGAGACACAACATAAGCTTAGGTTTCTAAGGCCAATGATCTACCACTCAGTGTTCAAGAGGGGCAAAAATAACGAAAGTCCAAGAGTTCACTATGGTTACTAGCCAATCAACCTAGCAAGACTGTCTATCAATAGCAAGATGATTCCCAAAACTCTAGACTCAATCCTATATGGATGTGATGCAGCTACATGAACACCCTATTTTTTATGGGTTTTCTATGCCTTAGATGATATGCAATCGAAAAAATTATGCTAACTGAAAATGTTTTTGGTTTTTCTATGTCTTAGATGTAATGCAAATGATGAAATGCAAGAAAAACTAAGAATCACAGAAAACAAAGCCAAATGTCCCCTAGAATCCTCCCCCAAACTTAAATCACACAGTCTCTTGTGTGTATAAAAGCCCGCAAGAGGATCCTAGACCAGCAAGTCAAGAGAAAAATATGCAGTGGTATATACAATGAAGGGAAGGGGTTCCGTACCTAATTGGAGAATGACAAAGTTGGAAATGAAGGAGTTTCTGGTTCGTTTTTAGAACACTCGAGCAACCTTGCTCGAGTGTCATGCTCGAGTGTTATGCTCTGGTGCCAAATTCCTTGTGGTGCACGTCCCGTGACCTGAAACATAAGAAAAGAGCAAAAGAAACAAAGAAAAACTGCAAGAAAGAAAATATGTACAAGGATATCATGGGATTTCCTCCCAAGTGAGCTTGTTTTAAGTCACTAAGCTTGACTTCCCACACCCATCAGACCTGGAGTGGTTCAAAGAGAGGAATTGAGGTCCCCCCTGAGATGGTTTCATCAACCATGTAAAGCTTAACTTTCTGCCCATTTTCTGGAAGTTCCTCTCCTTTCTTGCTAAACATGGTGATGGATCCACAAGGCATAACTCTTTTAATGTGGAAAGGTCCTGACCAATCTGATTTGGGCTTCGTTGGAAAGAGAAGCTGCTTCACTTTGGCAAATGGTTTGGGATATTTGCTGCTCTTCACCTTGTACTCCATTACTCCATCCACAAAACCAATTGGTCTCAAAAGTATATCAGGCCCAAAATCCAATTCTAGTAAATTGTATGATTCCTTAGAAGGCATATTCGTGATCTCATTGCAAGCATACAAAGACTGAAGGCTTATCCCATCAACAACCTCTTCAAACATTGGAATTTTTCTGCAGTAGTCGCTAGCCTTACCACTCTTAGCCAATACAATTCGAGGAAGCTTAGGAGGTTTAATGTCCAACTTATCCAATCCCTCAATTGAGAAGCTTTGTCCTCCAATAGTAGGTTTTCTAGCTGCATCATTAATGTTAAACTTCATATTGAGATCCTTACCAAAGTTTAGCTCAATTGTTCCATTCCTCACATTAATTACAGCTCCAACAGAGGCTAAAAATGGTCTACCAAGGAGTAGTGGATCTTGTGGTTCCTCATCCATATCAATCACCACAAAGTCTGTAGGAACCTCAACACTACCAACCATTATAGGTATATCTTCCAGTAAACCATATGGCAAAAGGACAGAACTATCAGCTAGAATCAAAGAGAACTTACAGGACTTGTAGTTGTTGAACCCCAACCTCTTAGCAACAGAGAGTGGCATTAGGCTAATTGAAGCTCCAAGATCACATAAACATTTGCTGAAAGTTAAATGACCCAATGAGCATGGTAAAGTGAATGTCCCAGGATCATCTAGCTTGTCTTGAACTATTATCCTCTCTAAGATGTCATTGCACTCATGAGTCTCTACTGCCATACCCTCTAACTCATTTGTTCTTTCCTTCACAGTATCTTTCAAAAAATTTTGATAAGGAGGCATTAGCATGAAAGCATCAAGTATAGGTATCTTTACCTCAGCATCCTTTTTTTGCTTGTCAAAAAGAGCCTTGTACTTCATCATTACGTCCTTTTTAAACCTTTGTGGGAAGGGTAGTTGAGGTTTAAAAGGAGGAAGGGTAAAAGACTTGTGGATATCGTGCAAAATATCATGTTTTGGAGGTTGGTAAGGGGACACTCGACCTAGCCTTGCTCGAGTGTCCTGCTCGAGTGTCTCATTGTGTGGTTCTGAACATAATGCTCGATCAGTTCCAGCTCGAGCGTCCTGCTCGAGTGTTCTTTTCTGAGGCTTTTTCTCGATATTTTCAGCCTTTTTCTGACTAAGGCTGTCCTCTCCAACTTGAATGTCATTGTCCTCAGTGAATTTATCATGTCGTACTTGTGGAGAGATCTCCTTTCTGCTCCTCAATGTAATGGATTGGGCAGTGTATTCCTTGGAGTTTTGAATGACTTTTCCTGGTAGTTGCCCAATAGTCTTAACTGCAGAGGAGGAAGCTTGCTTGTTCTCTAAATTCTTGAGGCGAGCATTAAGAGTCTCAAACTTGCAATTGAGGTCATTATGGGAAGCATCTATCTTAGTGTGTACCTCAACAAATTTACTGGTTATTTCAGAGGCGGTAGCTGTCTGATCTTTGAGGAATTGCTGCAAGATGTCCATTACCTCAGGGGTTTGTTGGGATTGGGTAGTGTTGTGGTATTCATAATCATGTGGTACAGTAGGTGGGCGGTGATGAGTTTGCTGGTATTGATGTTTTGGGACAGAGAGGTGGGATTGAGGATGGTGTGCGGTTTTGGTGGATACACCTGATCTTGGAGGTTAGCCACATTGGTGTTCCTGTAGGAGCGGTTAGGGTTGGGTTTGTAGCTATTGAGTTGTCTGTAGTTGTTGCTTTGATTATGTACGAAATTGACCTCTTCAACTTCGTCATCGTCTTCTTCAACCCGTTCTGATTCACCGACATGGTGTACTTGCTTATGGAGAGCTGAAAGTAGCTTGTCTAGTTTGCCTTGTATGGCTTTGAGCTCCTTTCTACTAACTATATCTGAATCTGTTGCGCCTCTAGGAGTTCGATCATAGTCTTCACTGTATTGGCCGTCTGCTTGAGCTAAATTCTCCACTAATTCCCATCCATCATCGACATCCTTATTCAGAAAATTCCCATTGCTTGTTGTGTCTAGCAACATTCGGATCTTGGGAATAACGCCTCTGTAGAGAGTGCTGAGAAGAGACTCAGTAGTGAAACCATGATGAGGACATAGTGATTGGTACATCTTGAATCGTTCCCAAGCCTTAGAGAATGTTTCGGAATGGTTTTGCTTGAAACCAGAGATGGAATTGCGAAGTTTCGCAGTTCTGGAATTGGAAAAGAATTTGCCTAGAAACACTTGTTTGCAGGCATCCCAAGATGTGATAGAACCTTGTGGCAAGTGTTTTTCCCATAGATGTGCTTTGTCTCCAAGAGAGAAAGGAAACAATCGCAATTTCAGAGCATCCTCACTAACCCCATTTATTTTTGTGAGACTGGTTAGTCTTTCAAATTCATCTAGATGATCTAGTGGGTCCTCAGAAGGTAAACCATGAAATTTACTGTTCTGAACCATGGAGATCATTCCACTCTTAATCTCAAAGTTATTGTTGGCGATGGCTGGTGGGACAATTCCATGGCGTTGAGTGTGGATACTGGGAGCATCACCGGCGCCAATGTGTCTAACTCTCCTAGGATGAGTTCCTAGTTCAGTAGCTTGTACTTGTTCTTCCATGTTCACCTGATCCGTGTATTCTTCGTTCAATCTGTTCCGTTGTTCTCGCAAGTATTCACGAGGCAAACGGTCTATTCTGTCACAGTATGGAATGAGGTCTTCACTACCACGGGATCTGGTATTCATGCAAGTGATTTGGGCTATCGGAAATGACACTCGAGCTGGTGGTGCTCGAGTGTAGTGATCGAGTGTTTCTTGGTTCTACTAGAGCTCTCCGGATACAGAAGAAAAATCAACGAGCTCGAGTTGTGTTGGTCGAGCTTGTTGATCGAGTGTACCTGAAAGCAAACAAAAAACCAGAAATCGATTTTAGAATAATAGTATAGTAAAACTTAGTCTCAGAAAAGTGATTTTCCTAATTGTAGCTAACTATTCCCAGTTGGCAACGGCGCCAATTTGATAAACACGTTTTTGCGGTGTTTTCTCAAATACCAAACTGTCTATTTAATCAATTGCAGTACAGTATGGTGTCAATCCACTGGGAGAGTAACTAGCAATCAAGATATAATCCACTTATTCTAATCTAAGCCAAGTTCGGTTTAGCGAGTGATAATCTATCCTAGGTGACAACGAAATCTTAAAACAAAATGCTAAAAACGAAACAAAGTATTAGAATGTAAAAACAGAGCATTAAAAGTAAAAGCAATAGTGAAACTAATAATAAAGTGCAACACGAAATCTCAACCTAAAGCAGAGTATTAAATTCACGAAAATTCAATAGAGGAAAAACGGGTTCTCGAGGTTTAGGATCATTGATTAGTGTATTCCTAGGGTTTCCAGACTTATCTATCAACCTATTTATATGACCTCTAAGCAAGGAATCACAAAGTAATCACATTCGCTCTCGCGCAATGGGACCTCTCCTAAAAGACAACCTGACTTGACTCTCGCTCAACGATTGGAAATTCAAGAGGCCTTAAGTATGGACCTTACAAAGCCTAATAACACCCTAGACAATCAATATCTTGAGCTAGGAAGATGCTATCTTAATTTAAGCATGTTCAAGTGATTCCCCAAACGCCTCTCGGGGGGGATTCACCAAGAGATCGAATTTCAATTGATCAGAAAGAAACAAGCATTAAGAACACTTAAAGTAAAGAGATCTAAGACCTTAATTAAACATAAACAAATCTAGAAATCCCTAAGCTTTCCCCTAATCTCGCCCTTTCCTCAAGAACCCTAGACTAACTTACTCAGAATTCATGAAATAAAACATAGACTTAAAATCAAAAATTAATTGCATAAAACTTAAGACTAAAAAATCGTAAATGCCTTTGTAAAATATGAGACTCGAAAATTGCTAGAAAAGATTGTATATTGAAACTTGAAATTCTAGTACAATTTATAGATCAAAAGATCTTAAAGAAAAAGGAAAAATACTTAAAGAGAAAAAGGGAAAATTCCCTAGAAAGAAAAATGGGAAATTCCTTTAAAAAGTGAAAAGGAAATTTCCTTAAGAAAGAAAATAGAAAAAGCCTAAAATAGTTGTTGGGCTTGCACAAATGGGTCTTGATGGGCCTTTTTCGCAGAGAAGCCCAAAAAGTCAATCTTCGTCTGAAGTCTTAGTTCTGGTCCGCAAATTCACTCGACCAAGTGATGGTCGAGTGTCATGCTCGAGTATCAGAGGTATATGCCAAATCTTCTAGATTACATCCTGAACTTCAACTTTAGGCCAGCCGATTTTCCATTGGTCTTCTTGTAGTCCGAAATTCTTCATGAAATGCTCCAAAAAGTGCCTAAAAATACCCTTTATGCAATGTGTGCAATGTCCAACACTAAGTATGCAAATTATGCCTAAAAGAACCTAAAACTATGATAATAATGCAAGTATGAATGCAAAACATGCTAAATAATGGCCCTAAAATGTGGTAAAATGCAGACACATCATTAGCCGAAGAATATTATGGGCACAATAGCGACGTATCTAGAAGAGGCTATAGAAACTATAGGCATAGAGAGAATCAAACGCGTAATCAAGACAATCTGGGAGGTCTTAAAATTCGCATACCTTCATTCCAAGGAAGAAACGATCCAGACACTTATTTAGAATGCAAAACTAAGATAGAGTTGGTTTTCAATTGCCAACAATATACTGAGGAGAATAGAGTGAGAGTCGCTGCTACCGAGTTTACAGATTATGCTTTAACTTGGTGGGAACAACTTCTTACTAATAGAAGACGGAATGGAGAACCTACAATCTGCACTCGGAGAGAATTGAAAACAGTCATGAGGAACCGGTTTGTTCCAACTCATTATCACCAAAGTTTGCATCAAAAGCTGAGGGGATTAGCTCAAGGAAATCGATCAGTTGAGGAGTATTATCAAGAGATGGAAGCTTTAATGCTTAGAGCTGACATACTGGAGGATAAAGAGGCGACAATGGCTAGGTTTCTAGGGGGATTAAACTGCGAGATACAAGATAGATTGGAGATGGAATTTTATGTTGAGATGGAAGATATGCTTCACAAAGCTATCTTGTTTGAACAGCAGCTCAAACGCAAGGGTCAGAACCGAAGTTACAACAACTACAAGCCCATTTATCCAAGAGATGAACGACCAAGAGAAGTTGTAAAACCAGAACCGGTCAAAGGAGAAACTAGGGGCGTCCCGGAAAGCTCCCACTTAACTAGGAACAGGGCTGAAACGAAACCGCGGGATAGGGAAGTTAAGTGTTTTAAGTGTCAAGGACGAGGACACTATGCGAATGCTTGCCCAAACCAGAAAGTTATGATGCTGCTGCCAACAGGAGAGTATGAGACAGCTGACGAAGAGGAACTAGAGCTTGAAGAACTTGAGCCTGCGCTCACTTATGAAGCTACACCTTTGAGTGGTAATCTCATTGTAGCAAGGAGGTCACTGAGCTTGACTGCGCAACCATCAGAACGAGAACAGAGGGAAAACTTGTTCCATACAAGGTGTATGGTGCAAAACAAAATTTGTAGCATGATTATTGATGGAGGCAGCTGTACTAACATGGCTAGTGATACAATGGTGAAGAAACTAGGTTTGGAAACAAAGCCACACCCAAAACCTTATAAGATTCAATGGCTGAATGAGAGTGGAGAACTAAGTGTGGCTAAGCAAGTGATAGTTTCTTTGTCAATTGGAGAGTATGAGGATGACATTTCTGTGTGACATCTTACCAATGGAAGCTGGGCACATACTGTTAGGAAGACCATGGCAATCCGACAGAAAGGTTGTACACGATGGTTTTACAAACCGTCACTCCTTCACTCACCAAGGCCGAAAGATAGTGTTGCTGCCGTTATCTCCTCAAGAGGTGTACAAGGATCAGCTGCAGCTTAAGGGGTCAAGAGAGGCACCACCACAAGGCCGTAAGGCATCTAATTACTCCACAAAAACTGTACCAACCAAACATTCACTTAGTAACTGTCTCGTGCTTTTATTCGTGTTCAAAGAAGCCTTAGCTTCTTTATCTAACCTAGAGCCGGTTTTGCCGAGCAAAATGTCTTCTCTTTTGCAGGAATTTGAAGATGTTTTCCCAGAGGAGATTAAAGACGGACTGCCTCCTATTAGGGGAATTGAACACCAAATCGATTTGGTTCCTGGCGCTTCTCTACCAAACAGACCCGCTTACCGAACCAACCCTATGCAGACTAAGGAACTTCAAAAACAAGTGGACGAGCTGCTAAAGAAGGGGCATATCCGAGAGAGCATGAGCGCTTGTGCCGTTCCCGTACTTCTAGTGCCAAAGAAGGATGGCAGCTGGCGTATGTGTGTAGATTGCAGAGCAATCAACAACATAACGGTTAAGTATCGACATCCTATCCCTCGACTTGATGATATGCTTTATGAATTGCATGGTTCTGTCATTTTCTCTAAGATAGATTTCAAAAGTGGTTATCATCAGATTAGAATGAAAGAGGGTGATGAGTGGAAAACTGCATTCAAAACTAAGCATGGTTTATACGAATGGTTAGTGATGCCATTTGGGCTGACAAATGCACCTAGCAGTTTTATGAGATTGATGAATCATGTCCTTAGAACATTTATAGGCGAGTTTGTAGTGGTTTATTTCGATGATATCTTAGTCTACAACAAGAATCTAGACGATCATATTCAGCATGTTAGTAAGGTTTTAGAAGCGCTTAGACAAGAAAATTTATATGCCAACCTTAAGAAATGCACTTTCTGCACGGATAATCTTGTGTTTCTAGGCTTTGTCGTAAGTGCAGGGGGAATTAAGGTGGACGAGGAAAAGGTGAAAGCCATTCGAGAATGGCCCACGCCTAAGAGCTTAAGTGAAGTTAGGAGCTTTCATGGACTAACTGGGTTCTATAGGCGCTTCATAAGAGATTTTAGCACGTTGGCTGCTCCATTAACCGAGATAATCCAGAAGGAAGTTGGGTTTAAGTGGACAGAAGCACAAGAAACCGCCTTCGGCACATTAAAGGATAAGCTTATCAATGGTCCTATTCTAGCTTTACCTAATTTTCTTAAAACATTTGAAATAGAATGTGATGCTTCTAATGAGGGTATTGGAGCTGTTTTGATGCAGGATAAGAAAGCCATTGCATATTTTAGTGAAAAATTGGGAGGATCAACCTTGAACTATCCCATTTACGATAAGGAGCTATACGCATTAGTGAGGGCTTTGCAAACATGGCAGCACTACCTTTGGCCAAAGGAATTCGTGATACATACTGAGCATGAGTCACTTAAGCATCTCAAGGGCCAACACAAGCTGAACAAACGCCATGCTATTCATTGAAACATTTCCCTATGTCATTCGTTACAAGCAAGGTAAGGACAATGTGGTCGCTGATGCATTGTCAAAGAGGTACACTCTACTCTCTACTCTTGAAACTAAGCTTCTAGGGTTTGAACATTTGAAAGAGCTTTATGGAACCGATTCTGATTTTAAAGCCATATTTGCTGAATGTTCTAAACATGGTTCTGGCCGATACTATAAGCATGATGGTTTCTTGTTTTATGAGAACCGATTATGTGTACCTAATTGTTCTGTTAGAGATATTTTAGTTAGGGAAGCACATGGAGGAGGTCTCATGGGTCACTTTGGCGTGGCTAAAACCTTGAAAGTCATGCAAGATCACTTCTTTTGGCCACACATGAGAAGAGATGTTGAACGAGTATGTTCTCGTTGTGTAACTTGTAAACAAGCCAAATCTACTACACAACCCCACGGTTTGTATTCTCCTTTACCTATTCCTGAGCATCCTTGGGTTGATATTTCCATGGATTTTGTAGTAGGATTGCCTAGAACGCGGGCTGGAAGAGATTCCATCTTTGTGGTAGTTGATAGGTTCTCGAAAATGGCTCATTTTATTGCTTGTCACAAGACTGATGATGCATCGCATGTAGCTAGCTTGTTCTTTAGAGAAATTGTTAGGTTGCATGGTATGCCTAAGACAATAGTTTCTGATCGTGACACTAAGTTCTTAAGCCATTTTTGGCGCACGTTATGGTCTAAGTTAGGCACTAAGCTGATTTTTTCTACTACTTGCCACCCCCAAACTGATGGCCAAACAGAAGTAGTTAACCGCACTTTGTCTACACTCTTGCGTGCTTTGATTAAAAAGAACCTTAAGTCTTGGGAAGATTGCTTGCCACATGTAGAATTTGCTTATAATCATTCTGTGCATTCAGCATCTAAATATTCACCATTCCAAGTCGTGTATGGATTTAATCCCTTGTCTCCGTTGGATTTAACCCCTTTACCTGAGCGTGAAAGGCTTAGTTTGGATGGTAAGAAGAAGGCAGAATTAGTTAAACAGATTCATGAGGACGCCAGAACCAATATCGACGCAAAGACAAAGTTGTATGCTCAACAAGCTAACAAAGGAAGACGTGAACTCATTTTCAATGAGGGAGATCAAGTCTGGGTGCATCTAAGGAAGGAGAGGTTTCCAGCTGAAAGGAAATCGAAGCTCATGCCAAGAATTGATGGACCATTCACCGTTGTTAAGAGGATCAACAACAACGCCTATGAACTCGATCTTCAAGGTAAGTACAACATAAGTTCAAGCTTCAACGTATCTGACTTGAGCCCTTTTCTTGCAGATGAAACAGATTTAAGGTCAAATCTTCTTGAATAAGGGGCGGGATGATATGATATTGATCAAGACAGAACCTAACACAACGGATGAGGAGCATATGGATAAGGACTTATTGCGGTGTACCAGCTGGGGCCATGACAAGATCAAGGACTAAGCTCTTCAACCAAGCTGTAGGAGGACTTGTGGTGCGGATTCAAAGTCAAGAAGAAGATAATCCAAGTCCAACCACATTGGTTCTGACTTGTAGTCAACAAATGGGTGTGTAGCCTATTTGTACTCTTTTTCCTTTACTTGCTTTTATCCCAATGAGTTTTCCAAGTAAGGTTTTAATGAGGCAAATAAGGCCCACACTTAACAAGAGGGCCCATTTTGTTGAGTTAGGATTTTAAGGCCTTTTAGCCCAAAAGACATTAGGGTTTTTCGTTTGACTTTATGTTTTTCTATTTAAGTAGCACAAACACTTTGCTTTAACGGCATCCACGTTTTTATCAATAGAAATAACTCATTTAGAGTATTGTTCTCTTCTTTGGTGAGTCATATCCAAAGAACTCCAACGGAATATCAAGAGATTTCCACCTCTCTTGTGTGACCTAACGATTCCCCCCCTTGGATTCTCCTTCTCTCACGAGTTGTAAAAACCACATATATCCCCTTGCTTGTCTTTGAAGTGTCTGTCCTTTGGAGGATTACATCAATAGAATTCACTCAATTTGAGTATTGTTCTTTTCTTTGGTGAGTCATATCCAAAGAAGCCCCACGGAATATCAAGAGACTTCCACCTCTCTTGTGTGACCTAACGATTCCCCCCCCTCGGATTCTCCTTCTCTCACGAGTTGTAGAAGCCAAATCTATCCCTTTGCTTGTCTTTGAAGTGTCGGTCCTTTGGAGGATTACATCACTTACCATTAGGAGAATAATGTACAAACCAATCTGGTTTTGTACTTAGTAGATTTTGAGGTGCACCATTAGGGGACGCCTCGTTGTTTTTATTTAAACGCTTTGCTGTTTTTTTATAAGTTTCAAACTACATGTTGTTTTTGTTTAGAACTACATGTTGTTTTGGTTCTAGGGTTATATTTAAACCCCAGAACTTGCTGTAAACTTCTTTAGAGTATTATCATTGAAAAAGACTTCTTATTGAGTTTTCCATGCTCTCAAGCCACGGTTCAGGAAATCCTAGAGCCTGAATCTCCCATCACGTTGTGAGCCAAGAGATTATTCACTAATTCATCTAGTCACAGAAATTTATCCATTCTATCACTTGATCTTCGTCACCTACAAGTTTCCATCACGTCCTCATCTTATTCTAATCCATTCTGCCACAACATTCCATCAGTTCTATTGTTTCTCAACGAGTTTGCCATCGTATCTCAGAAACCCCTCGATCAATTCCACTCAAAACTTACCAGCACGTTCCTCACACTCCAGTATATCCGCCGCTCAAGTTTCATTCGATTCCGAGTACTCTAGCCCCGATCTTCAGAGTTCTATCCTAGGGAGAATCACATCAAGTGGTATCAGAGCCAACTCTGTGCCAAGGCTGAGAAAATCTCTAACTCTAATCTCTCTTTCTCTTGTTATTTTCGTTCTCATTCATTGTTAGGGTTTAGTTTTGTTTTCCTGATTGAATTAGGATTAGGATTTCGTTTTCTTGATTGAATTAGGATTAGGTTTCGTTTTCCTAATTGAATTAAGATTAGTTTTGAGTTTTCCTATTAGAATTAGGATTAGGTTTCTGTTTTCCTATTAGAATTAGGATAAGGTTTTCTGGTTTCCTGTTTGATTTAGGATTAGTTTAGGAATCCTATTCCTAGTAGGATTAGGGAAAGTTTTCGATATTTAGGCTTTTTTATTCTTCTTTCTTTTCATCTTAGAACTAGTTACTGTGAGTTGTTTTGAATTCTTTCCAGGTATTATGGAGCTTTCAGCTGAAGCTATGGAAGCTCTAAACAAAGCCATGGCTCAGCAAATCAAAGAAGCCAATCAAGCAATAACTTCTCAGCTCTTTCAGCAAGTAGAGCAGCTTGATAGGAAGTTTGAGAACCGACTCAAAGAGCTAAAGAATGATCAAAGTGCTTCAGAAGCTGAATCTTCAGAACCACCTAGTCCCAAGGAAACTATCCGCCTCGCCAAGGGTAAAGCACACGTGGGAGAACCTTCTAGACAGCTACGCAGAACCATCAGATCGCCTTATCAGAGGTGGAGAAGCTCTTCATAATCAGAGGAGAAACGCTGAGGGTTCAAAGAGAACACAATCACGTCCACACCATGTTGCTGGACATAGGATTTATGTGGAATCAGATCGTGAGCATTCTGAAGAAGGTGAAAGATCAGATTATAGTCGTGAAACGTTAAGGAGACCCATAAACAGAGGCAATGCACGAGATTATGATCCCTTGAGACAGCAGCTGAATCATATCAAGATTCAATTTCCTCCTTTCCACGGTAGCAATGATCCAGAAGCTTACCTTGATTGGGAAAGGAAAATGGAATCGAATTTTTTGGTTCAAGGGACATATGAGTTTAATAAGGTGAAGATAGCTATATCTGAATTCAATGGCTATGCACTCTTGTGGTAGGGAACAGTTGGGACTCATGAGAGATCGACATAGAGAGCCTCCAGTTACGACTTGGGATCAGCTTACTGCACAAATGAGGAAGAAGTTCATTCATGCACACTATCAGCCTGAAGTTCTTAGCAAGCTTAGACGTCTCACTCAAGGAAC